>JASTWP010000598.1:0-128805 GCA_030770255.1 Temnothorax ravouxi
ACATAGAAAAAATAATCTGTAGTACATATACGTCACAGAGAGAAAGTATAAAAGTATTTCGCTATGCATTCTGAACGTATTCGCAAAAAAATTCTAGACATTTATAACTATATCCATTTAATAATATTATTTATCTCTTTCCCTGACATATAATTATCACACCATAACAATCAAATATATTAAATTACTTAAGTTATATCTATGTATAAAAGTATTAAGTTCTCTTAGTATCACAACATATCCAAGCACCATCGCTTCGATTTAGGTTGAAGAAAAAAGAATAGAAACGTCGATGTTCAGATCGCTACGCTAAGACATACATTTTGTAGGTTCATTTGTTTATCGCATGCGAAATTTAGCTTATACAATTTACACAAACGCATATAACTACACATGCTGTCTTTGGTTTTGAAAAATTACACTTTCGAAGGAAATGAAAAAACACTAAGGTACGTATCGTCACTTTTGACATTACTTATACTCTCGACATTTCAGAAAGAAAAGCTAAGTTGATCAGTGGTTTTCGTTTTTCTGAGCACTTGTTGCAAATTTTTGCTGGTTTCTAAACCGAATACATTCAAGGGTAGCCGAGACATTGCTGCTATTCTGGAATCAATACGTATACGAAGTGAGAATAGTAGATCAGAGTTGATAATCTTATTATGTGCTTCGCACAATGCTTACCTTCCACCGGACATATTGTAAAGGAATCTCCAATAGGATGATCTCAAGTTTTGTGGTTCCAGTATAGCTACGTGGAAGAGAAGTGCCGTGCTACAGCAATATAATAAGATGACGAACCACTTTATTTCAGGTACTTTCTCATTTTCCACTGCATCGTTCCACAGCAACTGAAATAGAGAGCCGATAATGTTACATCATAATTTACTACATATCATGAATATACTAATAGAATGTGTGTATTAATGGAAATACATAATACCTGTAGTGTCTTCCACATAAAATATAAGGCTATGGTAGTATTAGGATATGCCATAAACGTTACGCTTGCGATAAGTCCAGCAGGAATAGCGTAAATGTGTGAATCTTTGTGGAAGGTTCTTCTCAACATGCATGACACTAACTAGATGAGAAAAGAGAAGTAATGGTAATCAAAAACAATTACGAAAGATATTACAATATTATTTTATACTAATTCTATAATTTGCATCAAAGTATGCAGAGCGAGATAATGTACCCTATAAAGGCCGGCAAATCCTCCAAGAAACACACCCAGATTTACATTTTCTCTTTGAAAGATGGTGGTTTTTAATAATTTCGGCTTCTGAAGTAATCTTTTAAATTGTAAGACTAGTTTAAGCGCTATTTGCCCGCAAACACCATAACTGAAGAGCCTTGCGCTATCCTTTAAATAAGAAAGAGAAAAAAACAGAAGTAGTTTTATATACATCGAAATATAGAGTATTTATCTAGAATATTTCTATATTTGCTGTTCTCTCACCGCTAAAATGTAATGTGCGCAGCTATAAGGATGTGGGCACGAAGCATCCTTACTTTGTGCCTTTAAGCTGTTAATGATGTATTTGTATGCCTCAAAAGACTTCCATAGAATACTAAATTTATGCCTTGCAGAACTCCTACGTATATTTGTGCCACTCTGTGCGCCGCCAGTCGTGGTATTTCTTGAAGATGTTTCAGGATGTAGGTTTTCCTTCGTAAGATATTCAGTCTCTTCATACCGTCCAACGAATCATCCTGTTTTTTTTTTTTTTTTTTTTTAATTCACACGTTATACATACACACGATACAGAGATAAATACATCGAGTACACAAATTCGGATATATATACCTTAATATTTTATATATCTGATCGTGCTTATTCGTCTTTGAACGGAAGAAATACAGTAACACAGCTACGCTTACGGCAAAGATATAGACCTCTCCTCTTGGAATAGGCGAGAAATATCCTCGCCACACACCCATTCTGAACAACGTTTCCGTCGCCTAGAAGAAGACGATGATGATAATGTATATGAATAATCGTTTTTTTTTTTTCCTCAACTGTTACAACATCTACTTACAATGTTCGACACGTAGAGACATAATAACGTACGTCTAGATGCTCTTTCTATCACAATGGCAGATAGGCTAGATAAAAAGGACGGAAGGAAAGATACAGTCGGCATGTAGAAATGTCCAAGCATTCGCCTGAAACATAAATATCAATTATGTCTTTCAGTGCTCATTTATTTAATGTTTTTTTTCTGATAAATAATTTGTGTATTTCTCGAAAGAGGTACGCGCAAAGTCCTTACGATCTGTATTAATTAAGTTTTCCTAGAAATTCTAGCTTAATTGAGTAATCATATTGATTATTTCTTACCTTAACAAACAAATAAACAACGAATAAGAGAAACCACTCCACGAAAGAAACGCTGTGGATTGAAGGATACCCAATATAGTTTTCTTGATGTCCTCTTTCGATGGTACTTTTCTTCTCATTAAAAATGCAATCTGGAATGACAAGAAAATCAGTTTCAAAAAAATTTTACTGAACATTAAACTAAAATTATATTTGTATCATCATAAATTATATCTATATTATCACAACCATACGTCGCGTTAAAAAAGAGACCTATAAAAAATCATTTCTCAAAGTTCCAATTTCCACTGTTAATTTTTACGATTAATTTAATACGTTCATAAATATTCGATCAATCTATAATTTGCACATTCTTATTTCATTTCCTTCTTATCTATTTCAACCAACATTTTACGAAGGTCGCAGTTTGCAATTATCTGTCGCGCTGACTGATAATGGGTCATTTATTCGCATCGTAATGTGCGTACTTTTTAATGAGTCTTATTAGGGATAATGGCATAGCACTATAATTACATAGAATATACTTACAAGTAGGCTACAAAATTGATAAACTTGTAAAGAATAGACGCAATCAATTCACGCGATAACGGAACGAAGGTGAACTAATATCGTATGTTTAAAGTCCGTACGATTATACGAATGTCAAATGCCGAAGTCTCTTTGGCACACAAATGCAGGTACTTGTTCGTGCTCAAAATAATTTCTATTAAATAACGAATCATAACGTCGACAATGTCGCATATTCTTAAAATGCGAAATAACGCGAAATGTATAAAAAAATACACGATGTCACAATCATACAAGTCTCAAGCTTTAACATCTTTCTTCATCGAAACATTATATCGACATAATTTATGTTCTTCTCGAAATTATGCTAATTTTATTTTGAGTATTTAAATTGCATTATTTTTTAAACGTTCGTTTATATAGCCATGATGTCTCCTCATAAGTGCCTACAGTTTATTTCATTATTCATTAGTTTTCGACACTTTTTCTTCGAATGGTTTACATAACATAAAGAATGAAAAGAAGCGAGTATATAAAAAAAAAGTGGTTGTTGCGAAGATGCGAATGTGTCGTACGACGTTTTCAAGGCCTTCGTACAGATTCTCGATTCTGTAAATGAAAAAAAAGTCAACAATATTCATGACCCGAGGAAACGGACATGAGTTTACGCCTCGTCGATGCAAGGACGAGGTAAATTATTCTATATATTCGCATTACTCGCTCTGTAATTGTGAATTCGAAGCGATTTAAAGCAAAGAATCATTAACAATTCCATCCACGTTAACGAGATATCGCAGGCATATATTTCTCGACAAGTTTATTGTGGAGTTTGGCAAGTGAAATTTTTGATTGAAAGCTCGCTCCGTTTCTTTCTTTTTTTTTTTTTTTTTGTTCTCTCTACATTCCGCGAGGTTTCGAAACGTCGAGCGATCGCGCCTCGCGGCTCGCGCCTCGCCGCGCGGACGCGCACGCATTCGGCGTCCGCATATTTCGGGACGGATGCACTGGGATGCACCGAGATGAGTGCGCGTAGGGCACGCGCGACGTAGGTGCATCCACACTCAGCCGCGAGCGCATCAGGGCATCAGGGCTCGTCGAGGGCCTCTCGTCGCAGTGCATTCGCACCGGACGAATCCGCGATTCCACGGCTGCACCGGTCACGCCGCGCGCGCTGAGTGCAAACGCACTCCGCGGCCAACAGCGTCAATGCCATCAATGCATCTGTCATCTGTCTCGAAAGGGCGGACGCGCCGACGCGACGCGCGGGGTCCCCGAAACCCGAAAAGGGATCGACCGATCGACGACGAAACGTGGGGAACGCGCGCGGGTGTCCGCGTCCCCGGCTCGGACACTCAAACAGCGGACACCTGAAGCGGGAAAACGAAAAGAAAGAGAGAAATACAAGTGCGTTGACGCACGTTGACGTACGATGTAAACGGTCGTGTATATCCTGAGGGATTCCTGCAGGGAGTGCAGACCGAGACCGGCGGTCGCGCTGATGCAGGAGTCCGTCCATGGGTGAACGTAATCCATGCAAGGCGCGTCAGACGAAAACTTGCTGAGTCGCGCGGGCATTTTCACTGCGATTGACAGCAATTGACAGCGACCGCTGTCCACGGTCCACGGGCAACCGGAGCAACAACGACGACGACGACGTTAGCGCAACAGGCCGCGCGTGATGTCACGATGGTCAGGATTATCGTTCGGTGCCGCGCGACCCGCGACTAAATGCGGCGCATTTGAGGTTTGAGGGAGATGAGGTAGGTCTCTTTCCCTCTCCGCAGTCACCACTCTCCGCAGTCTCCGCGTCTGTCGCGTCGCGTTGACTCCAGCTGACTCGGCTCGGGAAAATCGGACGGATACGAGATACGAGATCAATGAAGCGGCATCTTATCGTCCCCGTATTGACACGTGGTGCCGTCGTTCATGGATCCAATCCAAAGGCCATCACCGACGCGAGAAGTCAGAAGTCAGAAGTCAGAAGGGAAGCGGAGTGAGGGAGAGGGAGAGGGAGAGAAAGAGAAAGGAAGAAAGGGTGCTTTTACGCCTTTTACGAGCGCGCCAAGTCTCAATAGACTTTACGGTGGATGAAAGGCGCCACGAGGTCACGCGAGATCGACCGACGACCCGACGACCACTCCTCACTTTCGTGCACTCTCGTGTCGACTCACCGAGCGATCGTCGACGACTGACGGTAATAGAGCGGGAGTGTTACGAGCAATATGAGCAGATACGCTCGCGCTGTACGCTACACAACATACTATACTGATACACACGTACACGTACACGCACACGCTCGGTCATCGATGGTCATCGAGCGGCGAGCCGCGCTCGAGGGCTCGAGAGTGTGTATGTGTGTGTCCATGTGAGTTCATGTCAGCTGACAGCTGGTCGCGGCTCTCGCACGCGGCAATCGATAATCCGTCTTTTCCGGCCGCCTCTCCTCGTTCTTTTTCGCTCCGATTACTATATCTATTTTCCTCTCTCCGATTTCCTGACTCATAACAGTCATAACTTCTTCTTCTCTCTCTATAAATGCCTAGGTGCAATGTGCAGGCCAAAAGTCTTGGAGAATCGAGTCTAAACGAGATTTAACCAATTCATTTCATTTAACAATTTGATAATTTATTAAGTTAAGACTTTAAGGATTTGATAGATTACGTGCTAATTATTAAAATTTATTCCGTGAGAAATTAATAACTTATCAAGCGGATGGTGAAACATCGCGCGTTACGTAAAATGACAGATGATTCTCGTCCCGGCCAAAGTACATGCACATATATCTATATTCATATACGTACGTGGCAAGTGTTACTTGACGCGCGGCGCGGTCAGCGGTAATTCGCCGCGAAGACGATAAAGACGATAAGTAAACAATAATATATGCATGCAATTATATTTTATACATATATCGCACAGTTGAGAAATGTTTCTTTTTTTCAAATTTCTTGGCGAGATTACGCTCCCTTATCTATATCGCTATGTGTTGTCTTACGACTTACGAGAGATAAAAGAATTACGTTCGTTTTATCGACTTTTTGTTGCACGCATTGAACGTGTCGAAAGAAATACGTCGAACAAGTTGTGTGCGATATAAATTTGCGATAAATAATCTCTCGTTGTTCTTTTTGCCTTCTTTTGCATAATTTAATACGCAGCCAGTCAGCATTATAATTCACAATTCACGTTAAATTTCAGCAGATTCCGCATATATCCGTCGTTTTACAACGTTTTGTCACATTTGCTTACGTCTTCTTCAGATGTTTCTCGCAATATCCTATATTTTCTATTCTATTCTATATTTTAAATTATGAATCGTAGATTATATCTCAAGTGCGCTTCGCCGTAATTCCAATGACAAGCGAGTAAGATATATAGCCGATAAGTGTTTCGCGGAATGTATAATTTATTTAATATATCGATAAATTATTCGTAAATCGATTATCTATTATCTGTTTTTATCGCGCACCGAGAGTTATAATACGAAAAACAAGCGATGACCCTCGATCGCTCATTCCTGGACGCACAATGCATGGAATCCTCCAGCTCGATCAACAGACGATCCAGACTATCCGGAAGCGATTAGATAATATCGCAAGATACATTTTAATACCTATATGAATTACGAGGTTCGCGAAATTGTCGTATCGTTGCGGACGTTGCGTCACGTTTACGATTTCGCAGATTACCCACCAGACAGACGGAGAAAGTCTGTCGAGAGTCGCGAGACTCGAGAACGAGAACGGATTCTACAGAATGCAGACTATGCAGAGTGCAGAGCTACAAAAATCTTGTCAAGAGAAAGGCAACAGCGATTTGAATGCTGGCGTTCCAGGCTCTGGCTTTTGCAACGCTGTTGCCAGAAAAAAAAAATATATATATATATATGTGTGTGTGTGTGTGTGTGTGTGTGTGTTGTAAAAGATTGTAAGTAAAATATAATGAAAATATCGGCAATAAAGATCAGGCAGACTCTCACGTGCTTGCTGCCTGCAGATCACTGACAGAAATATAAGAGCGGGATCTGCGTTCGACAGATCACAGAGAGATGACAATTTCCTCAGCGGTTTCTGCCGCTGATCTACTGCCCGTCTGTCCGATCGCTGTGCCAGCGCGCGAGCTCCATTCGTTTCACCGAATTGTACATATGTACATTTTGCCATTGCCGATGATACATAAACAATAACTAGGATGAAAAAAAACCAGTGAAAGGACGATACGAGCTAATAATAATCGAGCGTTCTTCATCGCAATTTCTTGCAATTTCCTCCGCTTGCCTTGCGAGTTGCGAGCAGAAACGAGTATGTCGTGTATTTCGTCGAGGTCGAGACGAGCTTTGAAACGGCGCGGCGCGGCGCGGCGTTTCAAGATCCCAAGATCCCGGTCATCTCGCAGTTATCGTAGTTATCTAGACTGAGAAACAGTTACAGGTTACAGGAAGAGAGCCGAGTCTAACGGAAGACGTTCGCGTACGTGTTAGAGCACGCGAGAAACGACGCGCATTTCTATTCGGGCTATTTACGCGATTCTCCAATTCTAACGAGAGAGAGAGAGAGATTGTACGGCTTCTATCGCTTTTGTTTTAGCTACGCGGACTCCGAATAAAACGACTTGAAATTTAATCAGACTTGAAAGCATCGGGTTAAAGTGTCAAATTGGTCGTATAGATAAATCTAAAATATTTGAAAGTGCAATGATCATTAGGTATGTTACATACCGCGTTTAGATAAAGATAATTGCGCATATTGCGCTACAGCATCTTAAAATCTTTTCTTTGCTGCTGCTGCTGATTCTCAGAGCAGCTCAGAGATACCAGTGGCGCCATCGCGCGCAACGCGTTCGCTAAAAATGTCGATAACAAAACAAATGTCGAAAGCAAAACAATAAGATAAGAAAATCCCTATTTGCTGAAAATTAATTGCAAAATTAATTGACTCCCTTCGCGGCGTAGAAACGAACGAGTTAGGAATAGGAATTCCAATGATCATTTCTTCGCGCCCTAAAATTCGAAATATCGCGCCATGAGTCACATGGAAAATCGGTTTCTGCTCCTAAATTCTTTCTAAAAAATACATATGTATACATATATTATATTATATAATACTTGTAGGTGCTTTTAGATGGGAGCGTCGAGCGTCGAGCGTCAAACACGCGCGCAGCACCCTTGCGCAGATGTCTATAAACGTGCAGATTTCAGCATCTTGACGAGAATTCTTGTCAGTAGCCATTTTATTCAGCATCTTGACTGATCTTGACGCTGAAATCTGCGCGATCTGCATAGACATCTATGCAAGAATATTGACGCTCGACGCTCCCATCTAAACACTAAAAGCACCTTATTGCAGATGTATGTAATTGACAATCGGAAATTGGTATCGATTTTTAATTCAAACACCGTCGATATGCATTTGCAAATTGGTTTCGATATCGAAATCGCTAACCGAGACCAAATTAAAGAATTGATTGAGAATTTTTGCAAATATGATTTTTCTCTCGCAATTAATATTTCCCGAAGAACCATCTTTTTCCATCTGATCTTTGCACTTTATTTCCAATATTTCGCTACTTGTATACGTGATAATAATTAATGCGCGAACATTAATTTCTCTTTCATATTAATTTCTTTTTCCATTGGTCATAATGATAGATCATGATATATATATGTAGTTATTGCGAAATTTGAGATTACGTAAATATGATACTTTTTCTCAAGTTTCGTTACGTGTACGTGAGATATCGGCACGATAGTAAACAGAAGTAGAGAGGAGGAGAAGGTCATTTATAATTAAATTATTGAATGCTTCATCTATCTTACTTTTAAACGACTGGATTTGTTTATTTAAAATCGTATAACTTATTTTAAAAAAACAAAAAAAAAACAGAAGATTAAAGAGTCATAAAATTTTTAATGTACGTTGTACAATTAAAGAGTAATGTACATTGAGGTTAATGTTACAACCTCGTGTGTAATGTTTCTCAGTGAATAATTTTACATTTAGCGAATATCAAGCAGTATCAAATGGAAACGATTAATATAAGGCAATCAATAACGGATTTAAATTTATAGCGGCTGTAAACTGTGGCTCCAAACCGCAAACTCTTTCGTCCCCTACTAAATAATAATTTATTTGATTTAAAGTATTTATTTAAATCAAAGTAGAATGATTATAAATATATCATTATATTTCAACGTTCTAAGCTCGTTTATTTTATACGTAAATCGCAGCTGCAAATGATTTATGACCTACACGAGTGCTAAAATATTATTACAAAAAATGAGAAGAGTATAAATATATATTAGAAGAATGTACATTCAGATCTAAGCTTTCCTTCAAATCTTGATTATAGATTGATTTCTTGCTTTTCTTTCTTAGGTGGACCACGATATCGAGCGGCACGGTGGGGAGGAGTCGCTGTTAATTTGGGTTCCGATTGGATGTATATATAGATAACAGGTAGTTTTCCGTAAGATAAGCCTGTTGTGTCTTAAACATATATATAAAGACGGACTCAAAGTGGACGTGAATAGTAACGAAAGAACAGAGGATATTGCCATACGCTGCAGATTACGATCGAATGAGTAATAGTTGATCGTATCATTCAATCCTTATCAGCAGCATATTCCATCTGCCGCTTTGACATCATCAGGCATCGCGTTGAACACATAAGAAAAGCTCGTAAGTTTTGAATTCTCGACAAGTTGTTATCTTTGTTAATTAATTGATCCGCACGTTTCCTTGGCTGTTAATAATGCAATCGAATTACAAATGCGACGTGATGCGAGAGACTAAATTAGATTTCTAATCGATCACGAGAGTTGTAGAATTTTATTTATTTATTTATTCTATCGATGTCGAGATACCTTATACAAATTGTGACACATGACATTCACATTTTATAGCATCAGTAATAAAAGAATATAATGTAAATGTTTCATTATTATATTGACTGACAATATTATTAATGATTACTTCATTTTTCTTTCCAGACCCTGAATCGAAAGTTTTACCGAAAAAGAAAACGATCAAATAAAAAACGGAGATTCCCTGGAATTCTTTTCAATTGCTCATTTATTCATATTACATTAATCACGAAGCAACCATGAAGATGTCTGTTGGTCTGAGAACAATGGGTCTCGCAAAATTAAATCGCTGTGTTCCGTGGAATCTAAACGTGCGCAAGTATGGTGAGTAATGCCTGTTGTAAATGTCATTTTGTTTGTGATAAAATTGCTTTGACCGTTCAATATTCTTAGCTTTTTAAAGCTGTTTTACGTTATTAGACAATGTGTGATAACTAACTGATTAATTCTGTATTAATTTTCTTGGAAAAAAAGCAAGTTATTTATCGTTTTAAAAATTGTATCGAATCTGTTATCAATTAAAGATATAACATTTATACAAGCGTAATTAATCCGATTAGAAGTTTCAGAATTAAAATAAGCTAACGGAAATTTTCGAAATACAGGTCTACGTAAAACACATAAAAAATGGTAATTTAAATTACAATAAATTACAACAAAAATATTAAGTGTACTTTGTACTAGTCAAAATGAAAAATGTAACGAAATATACACGTTAACTTATGTCTCGTGATCTTAGAATCACTGTGGCTTATTTTAATTCCATTGTGTGAGAAGAGTAAAAGGCAATAAAATCCATTAAGTTAAAACTAATATGAAAAAGCTTGTAAATATTTACAAGGTATGGAGGCTGATTTATTTTAACGTTTCCTTCGTACTGCGCTATATAGCGGACAGAAAATGTACGTTTGTATAAGTTGTACCACAAATCAATCCAAATGTCAGAACAAGTTTGGATGTTGACGGTGCGGTCAATCGCGCGTTTTCCAAGTTAGACGTAAGCCGCACGAAATTGCTGTTATCTTCCGTGAGATTACATAAAAATACGGACCATCTTCGACGCAGAAGGCGACGTAGAATGATGTGCGATAGAAATGGAAAGAGATGCGAGAGCACGAGATGTGACTATTGCGTTTTAAACGAGAGGCCGACCTCGGTGACGCAAAAACTATAAGCTTCAGTTGCCGTCTTATCGCGTTCATATCAGTATTCCGAAGCAACAAATACGGTCGTTGCAACTAGACCGCTGCATCGAAACGCGGAGAAGCAGAGTGACACAGATAATCTGTTCGTTCGCACGTTGGAGTAAACAACATTCGAATAAATAACTTTTGCGTATTGTTAAGATAATCCGCGTGATTATTGATTAAGCCACGTTCCCTTTTGTTCCGCTATCGAATACGCGTTGAAAGAACGAAGCCAATGATCTTTTTCTTTGCCTGTGTTCCACAGTGAGCGATCAGCTTCTCGCGGACGGTGAGGTGAAGAAGTCAAGGATACCGCTAAACATCGATACCAACATGCTGAAAATCGGTTTCCTCGGCGGGGGAAAAATGGCTCAGGCGCTCGCCAAAGGTTTCATACGGGCGGGTAAATAGCTTTTCTTTATATATTTAAATGATATATAATCTTGCGTTTAATATTAGTATACAGGCTATCATTTATATTAATTTCATCAACGAAAGTTTACTGAAAACATCTTGAACTGCTTCTCTTATTTTTCATGAGACTTTTTCTCATTCTACAGGTTTAAGCAAAGGCGAAATGATGCTGGCCAGTTGTCTTCCGACCGACACTGGGAGCATTGAGACTTTTAAGGTGAGATAATAAAGTACCATATCACGTAAAGAAGGAAAATCTCGATGTGATAGACCGAAGGGCGCTTCTTTTGTTTGTAACATATTGCTTGATAAGAATGCCGCCGGTGATAAGTGCCGTGATTTCTCGTTGTGATGAATCGGCGATAATAATCGGTGATGTAAATTCTTTGTGATATCTAATATGAAAACATTTAATAAAGAGAAAAGGTATTCACGTTTCATATCGCACAATATTTTGTGAAGCTTTGGAGCTGGGAGATTAACTTAATTAAAATATTGAAAGTTATTATGTTAAATATGATAACTATAGTTGTATTGCTTTTAATTGACCAAGATTCTTAATAGAATGGCTTCTTCATTTCGACATTTGTTTAATAAACCATCACGATAAGATATAGTTTATAACACTGATTGCGCATCTGTCGCATGCCTGTCGATGGTCATCTATTGATCGTGTGACATTTTAAAACATTTCGTATTTATGTTGTCATATGCGTGAGTTTTGGAATTGCGTCTAATTGTAAGTTCTGTCTGTATTTATTTCGACGATATTAAACATACTAGATATGTACGAAGGATCATGTAGACAGATAGTAGAAGCTCATATTTCAATAAATAAAGATAATGTCATTTATGTCTCAAGATATATATCAAGGTAAAAATAGTAGATAATTATACGAAAAAATAATGTTTAATTAAATTTTGATAAAGAAAATTTCAATTTTCGGATGGCATAGGTATCGCGCAGTCAAATATGTCATTTGTGGTGTATCAAAAACATATATATCTAATTAATTCAACGTTTTTAGGAAATGAAATCAAATACTGTTTTTACGAATGTACCTGTCATCGATCACGGCGACGTGCTAATCCTTTCGGTAAAGCCGCAAGTTGTACCGAAAGTTTTGCCAGAGTTCAGAATACACGACAACAAGAAGTTACTCATTTCCATCGCCATGGGCGTTTCTCTGGCGTCGTTAGAAAAGGTAACACTGCATCTCTGTCAGAATTCGTTGTTGCCTATCGTGTAAGCTGTTCATAAAGAAAAAGAAGAACAATGCGTTATCATACGAGAGAACAAATATTTTCAGGCACTGCCAAAAGAAACACCTGTGATAAGAGTAATGCCAAATACACCTGCATTAGTTGGTTGCGGCGCTACAGTGTTTGCACGCGGAAAATACGCAAGTGACAAGGATGCCGAGATCACGGAGAAGCTATTTTCCGCCGTAGGCATCTGCGAAGAAGTCCCGGAAAATTTCATCGATCCGGTAACCGCCTTGGCCGGTTCCGGTCCTGCCTATGTTAGTAAACGTTCCAATTCCACTAGTTCATCGTGAACAATCTGTAATAAAGTTTTTATATAAAAAAAAGTAATTATATTTAATTGCCTGCTCATTAAATATAAAGTGCAAACACATAAAAATTGTATATTTTTCTATACTTAAATGCAATAGGAAGAAATAATTAAACAAGTATCCTTGCATAGGAATATTATGCATAATTTTTACAAAAGATATTTAAGATTCGCGCAATTGAGATATATAATAAAATTAATAACGATTCTATAAATCTTAGGTATATGTTAATAATACGACATGATCTTTTTAATCATGAAACTTACAAACTAACGGGAAAAGTACACTACTACGCGTGTACTTGGCGCCTTTCTTTACCTTTTTTTTAAAAAAGGTAATTTTGTACAGATATCATGCCTTTTTTGTAGTATTACGCATTTTATAAACAGTATGTACAGCGAGGGGGCCCCCACTCAAGTTTTAGGCGTACACAAGACTATGGGATTACTTGGATTACGCTGGACTACATGGGACTACGAGAGATTACTCGAGAGTACGTGGGACTACGCGAGATTACGCGGGACTATACCGACTACGCGTGATTACGTGCGACTACGCGAGATTACACGTGATTACGTAGCATTACGCGAGATTACACGAGATTACATGGGACTACGCGAGATTACGTCGGACTACACGAGATTACGTGAGACTACGCGAGACTGCAATGACAGTTATAGTCAATTGTGTTAACAATGCAATGTTTTGAGCTAGAATGACTCCAATATCTTTTAGACAAAAATGGATGTAAATTATGAACATTACTTTGTAATGGAAAGAGCAGTCAGAAAATAAAAAAGAATTAAATTTTGACATTACAGTGTAAGAAAGGACTAGTAACATCTTAATATATAAAAAATATCCAAGACTGTGTGTGTGTGAGTGTGGGTTTTTTTTCTGGATTGGTATCCTTATTGGTGTCCTTTTTTTACAATTACATAGGATTTGGTGTAAGATACACATTGCCCTACAGCAAGAAAATAAAATCAATCGATGAAAGTAAAGGTTTAGGGAGAGATTTGAGAAAACGCTAAATAAAAAGACTATAACTTTTGGGGTCCTTTCATTCACTTTTTACTTTTGCTTGAACTGCACAGTAGGAAATTTGTGCTGCATTGAAAATAAACATATATAATATTTAAGACTAAGGAACAAATTAAATAAGTAATCAAGTAATAATGTTTTATAATAATAATTATATCAAGTTATATAATAATAATTATATCAAGTTTTATTTACAGTCAGTCTCAATTTCAGTCTTAAAGCAGTCACATTCTTTGGAATACTAATAGCAATAGCATTGGATGTTTACCTAACTAAAATAGATTGTTTAAGACAATTAAGAATTCACATTAGACATTCAAAAAGGCAGTAACACATAAAGAAATGTTTACAACTAAATAAAATAAACATCAAATTAAACAATATTTAGCAATACAGGAACACAAGAGACCGTGTAGCTTTTGTTACATGTAAAAAAAACAAACAAAATTATCTCAAAGTAGGAGAACAATAAATAATATAACAATCACATTCACATGAAAGAGTACAATGCAAAACCAATGTAATAAATATAACAAATCAGTTTCACTAGAGTACTTGCAAAACCTATTTAAGGTTTGACTAGTTTCTTAATATCTTGAAGGTAACATTGTAGCACTAAGTCATTCTTAAGTACCTTGGGACGGGGAAGAGTACAGATGTACTTCTCAATATCATAGTATCCATGATTATCCATGGTCATACTTTTCAACTTACGGTTTGAAATTAAAAACCAAGAACACATACAGCCCAGGCCTCTTCTTGAATGATCGGGTGCTTTCACTGGAGCTGAAGTATCAGAATATTCTTGACTACGCCATGTAGGTCCACTCATGTAGCTAAATGCAAGAATTCTTCCCACAACAATAGACTTGCCCTCAGTGAAAGCACACCAATCACCAATGAAAACTGTTTCTTCTCGGTGGGGCACCAAGCTTTTCGCATTGGGAAGAGAAAGAGAATCATGACTGACCTGGTTAGTTTGGACTCGTAAAAGTCTATCACTACTCATTTTAGTGTCACCGCTACTCAAAAGCCAACAGAATGAAGTTTTCTTAATTATGCATGTTTTGCCATTCCCATCCATCACTTTAACAAATGGGCTTGTAGGTGTGACCACTACATCATCATGGTTTTTTAATCCTAGTGAGCCACTTGAAATTATTAGAAGGTCTTCAGTGACATCGACCAAATCTTCATCAATTTCACCTTCTTGAAAGGCTTCAGTATCTGAAACTTGCTCCTCCGAAGCTTGCTCTTCAGAATCAACTGCTTGCTCCTCATCCACAGTTTCATCAGCATCTAAGACCAGTTCTTCTAATATGCCATCTAGAGTGTCAGAGGACACCAACGGGAGCTGACAGTTAGGAACTGGAGTTTGCTTTTTAGCAATACCAAACTTGATGCACAACTCCAAAGCTGATTTGAACGCAGCTTCCACATTAGCCTCAATTTCACAATCCTCGGGCAAAACAAGAATGGTCTGTTGTTCAGGTGCAGACGAGCAATATTGTTTCTTCAGTCTAGGAAAATGGATGGTATCCTTCAAATTAATAAAGGTGTCACCCAGAAAATCAACTCGTCTAATACGGTGTTGCATCTCAAGCATGCTGAACACAACTATTGAGCTTTGTATAGCTGACATTGCTCGCAACCGGCGAAAGCAATCTTCACACTGCTGGCTTCCACAGAGACACGGTAAGAAGATGTCTGCTTCTTTTGCTTCTCTCCGTTTGCGAATAAGCTTGATGAGTCCATGGCCATTCAGTTCGATACATATGTATGCATTACAAGTGATAAAATTATGATCAAGAGAATAACCATCAGTATCAAGCATCCACTTCCTCCAAAGTCTTAAAAAAAAAATCCACTTCCAAATCAAGAACACTCTTTCTAATGGTAGCAGCTGATGATCAAGAAAAACACTTGTTACTTCTCGCATCATGTCAAGATATAATGCTGTGGCTTCGCTGCCTGGGACTGTCTCTCTCAGAAGCTGCGTTACTTTAAGGTCACACAACTTTTGGGCCGCTCTAAAATTCATCTTGTCTTTTGGGTCAAGGATACTCTTGGTAAGCTGATGTTGATCCTTTGACACTTCATTAAGTAAGGCCACCAAGTGCCCTTTAGATGCTACATGGTTCTTACCAAAGGGAATAATTTCAGAAGGCTTGAGTAATTTTGATTTAAGTTTCACAAGTAAGTGGATGGTATCTTGAATCATAACTGGTTCATTAATTAATAGAGAAGAATGAAACCATGGCCATTTAGATGGGCCAGTAAGTGAAAATGTTCTCATATACATGGCTTTCAAAAGTTTACCATCTCCATCTGCAGAAAAACCATCAATTTCAAGACCTGCCTTTAAAAATGCTTTTTCCATCCAGTGCCACCGTTGTAATACATCAGTGTGCTGGAATTTGTTGTCAGTGCCGTACAATGCCACACAAAATGCTGGTGATTTTGCATCTAATGGCTGTGCCATAATAGCATATGCATTTTTGCTGACTGCATTTTTTTGAAAATGAGACTGCATTTCAGTAGCAGAAGTGGCTGGAAAACTATTCGACACAGGCAAGCCATTTTTCAGTTTGGGAACAAACCCAACAAGTTGATTTGTTTTGATGTCGTACTGCACCCTTCCATTGACACTCGTCCCATCTTCACTTACATGCACTTTTATTGTTTTAATACCCATTGAGTCCATGCGGTGCTTCAGCTGACTGATTCTGAAGACACCCTCCTGAATAGGATCACTTGCAGTCAGACATCTTCTTGCGGATGTAATGGATGGGAAATGTAAGTTCTTCTGTAATATTTCATACAGCTGAGGTCCACCAAGAGTAAAACACAAGGTAGCAAATTCTTTTATAGTAGAGCTGTACCTCAGGCCACCTGGTTTTCTTCCTGCATTTGATTTGGCACATTCTAACATTAGTTTTAGAAGCTGAGAAATGTCATCAGTGGCATAGTCACAATTCTTTGGAATATTCTTGTTCAGGGACAGGACAACATTTTTCAACCGTTTGTTTTCTGCGAGGATGAGCTCCATTTGATTTAATATTGGGAAAAATTCTTCAATTTTGTGGCAGGAATCAGCAGCTTTAATAAGCTTTAGCTGATTCCTAGCCGTCCTGCTGTACTGAGACCAGTCTCTTTTTCTGTGGTGGGAGAGGGTGGTCGATTCTTCCCCACCTTCTAAACAAAATCCTGGTCCGAAAAAAAGTTCCCACTTTTGGATTGAATTTTGGCGGGGACAACTCCAATATCATATGCAGTTGGGTTTGTATTAGTCTCCTTTCCACCATCAGCACTGCCTCCCTCAGAATCTGTGCTACTTTTAAACATTGTGCTCAAAGTTTTTTGCCCCGGATCAGTTTGTTTCCTCTTCTTTTTTTGGTGCACATTTTCTACATGCCTGTAGAAATTTGAGGGACTCCACCGTGTACCAATTTGGCTAATTTTGAAATTTTGAGAGCATACCACACATGTTACACTAGCTATAAGGCCCCCCAAGGGATTTTTCACCACTATGGGAACAATTGCAGGAGAATCGTAATCTATTTCACCCTCTTCATTCACATTTAGAAGATTTGAAGCATTTTTTTCAAACCATTTTTGGATGTTATTTGTCAAAATTTCTGTTTGTGTCAAAATATTGTCAGAATCATTTGAGCTGCTGTCAGAAAGCTTAGGCTTCTTGGAAGCAGCTAGTTTAGATGGCGCAAAACATTTTTTAAAAATAAATGCCACTTGAGTTTTCTTTTTGTTAGCTTCTTCCAGGAGATTACGAGCTACAGCAGATGCTTCTAATATGGTATTCCGTTGTCCTCCTAAAATTTCATACTCTTCTGGAAGAAATGAAAATAATGGTCCGTAATACTTCTCCAGTTCTTTCCGCTTTAAGTCTTCAGAAAGGTTAACAAATTTCTTCTCCAGTATCCTGTGCAGCTTTCTGCGCATAAATTGTTCAACCTGCTTCATGTCCTCATCACAGAAGCTCTGCAGTGAGCGAACATTGTCATATCCCATAGTGGTTAATATTTCCTTCAATGGGTCTTGGAGTTGAAGAGTGTGAGATGAGGATTCTTCAAGAATGTCCCAAAAGGAATCCCCACGTACCTGTGAAAACAAACAATACAAATACAAATAAATAATTTAAAAGAACCACAACTACAAAATATTAAAGCTAGACTTTGTGCAAGATACTGCTATTCATAAATACTAACTTTTTCAATATCAATCTCTGCAGATGGTTGAGTTGTAGTGTTGTTATTAGGTTCATTATTTAACACTTCGCCAGTATCTTTAGGATCATTTAAGACTCCGCCTCCTTCTTTCTCATTGGTGTGGTTGTTTGTAGTTTCAGTCTTATCTGTCGGGACACCCCCATCGTCGTTCTTCATTTTTGTGGTCTTACAGATACTGCCAAGAAGAAAAAAAATTTGATTAATAAATTGACAAGCTGACAAAAGGAAACAAAAGTCGACATTATGTATATTTATAGTTTTAGTCGGCCAATATTTGAAATTCTTTTACTTGTCAAACAATGAAGTAATATTTTTCATAAAAACCTTGTTTCATTTGATTTACTTGGAGATGGGTATCAAGGAAATGTTTCCTAAACAAACTGCCTACTAGGCGCATTTAAACACACCTGTGCACAACAGATTGCGTGGTAGGCAGGGTTTGTCTAGGAAACATTTCCCTGATTCCCATCTCTAGATTTAATAATTATAATGGCACATATTCATACCTGCTGCAATAGCAGCCAAAAGAATTTTCTCCCTGAACTACCGCCGGCTCAAGCTATAAAGGCTGCAAGCATGGAAGAACACAAACATTATGAGTATTGAAGACATACAAATTGTGAAACACCTTGTCAGTGCCAAACGAATTATACACTAAGTTCTGAGTCACAACTAATTTACAAACAAATTATACGCAAAGTTATGAGTCACTGGTAACTTATAAGCTTAATAAACATTCTACACTCAAGGTGTTCTATGGTTTTAAGGTTAGGGGAGATTTTCTGGAGGGCATCATAACACGTCTGCGCGCTTGAGGTTAGAAAAAAAAATGGTAGCAGTACTGCAGGTAAATGAAAGGCGCTGTTACTTTGCAAAACCAAGCCGTTTCGTGGTTAAGTAGTTATTTTATCACAAATAGCAAACTGTGAGAGCCCGCCCTCCCCCCGCCTATGCCTGTTTAGAAGCAAAACACCCACCCCTTGCGTCCGCGATGACAGGTTTACAAGCAGATCAAGCGTAATGCACTTTAGTAAACTGTTCTTTCTACATGAAAAGCCGAAATAGAACTAAATTCAATAGAAATTCTTACCTAGGACAATGCGTTGCCTGTGCTCGTGCTCTGCCGACGTCCACTCGTCCAGTGGTGCACGTGAGGCGTGATGGGGGTGAGGGTAGAGCAAGTTCGGTCACTTCCAGAAGCGACGCTGCCGACACACTCGGAAAAGCGGAAGTCGCCTGCGCGTGCTCCGAAATCGGTGCCGACAACGCAGGCACGTGTTGCGCTGCGCTGCGCTGCGTCGTGCGCTTCCGCTTCAACACGGTATACCTTCGACGCGATATAATGTGCGACTACACGGAAAAAATTTTGCGATTGTTAGAGCGCGGACCGCGGATAAGTTTTGCGTTCACGATTAGAAATGCATGCTCTCTTTTTTTTGGGACAGTTGCTCTCCCAAACTGCGGCGACTGCGATCTGAAAGCGTTGGTAATGCAGTTAGTAATCTGCATTACCAGCGCAGTTTGGGAGAGCAGCTGTCCCAAGGAAGGAGAGCATGTGTTTCTAATCGTGAGCGCGGGGCTTGTCTGTGGTTTGCCGCTGCAAAAATCGCAATTGCGTCAGCGACTGCCCCAAAATTTTTTCCGTGTACCGAACGACGACGTAAATGAACGACACACGGGCGCGTCCAGACCTGCTTCTGCGGGCGGGCCGAAGGGTTGCCTTGCCTGCCTACGTGTAAGGAGGGCGCTGCCATACTGCAAAGTAGGGCGCTGCCGTACTGCAAGGCGCTTTTTTGGTGCTGGCGCCGCCCGTAATAGCGACAGTGTGATTACACTCATTTTAACGCGTGATTACACATAATGTCGTGAGATTGCATTGGATTACGCGGGACTACGCCGACTACGCGTGATTACGTGGGACTACGCGAGATTACACGTGATTACGTGGGATTACAAATGTAGTCCCGCGTCCATGTACACAGGATTACAGGAGTGGTGGCCCCCTCGATGTACAGGGTGTTATTTCGATACAAAGATTACGTCTACCACTTGTTACTTCGGTTTTTTTAGGTACGTTTTACGTTCATTCGAAAACAAATTATGTGTACACATAATAAAAATTGTATGAATTAAAATTATGTGTATACACATAATAAAAATGCGGACTTATTTTTATGTCAGACATAATTTTAATTTGTCCAGTTTTTATTATGTCTAGACATAATTTTATTTCAACTAATTTTTATTATGTCATGACATAATTTTAGTTCTGCCGCTAGGGAATTTTTAAGTCGATTCTTATGAATCAAGCTTGAATTCGATGTCTAGGTATCCCAGGTTGCCGATAACGGGTTACAAATAGTGCGCTCCATAGTTTTCGGTGTCCAGGTGTAATAATACGTTGAATTCGTTGTCTAGGTGTCCCACGTTGCCGATGACGAGATCCACATAGTGCGCTCCGTAGTTTTCGGTGTCTACGTGTATTAATACCTTATATTCAATATCTACGTATCCCACATTCGGATTTAAAGTTATTAATACACCTAGTCACCAAAAACTACGAATCGCACTATGTGGACCTCGTCATCGGCAACCTGGAACACGTAGACATCGAACTCGAGGTATTATTACACCTAGACACCAAAAACTACGGAGCGCGTTATCTGGACCTCGTCATCAGCAACCTGGGACACCTAGACATCAATTTCAAGGTATTAATACACGTAGGCACCGAAAACTACGGAGCGCACTATGTAGATTCCGTCATCGGCAACCTGGGACACGTGGACATCGAATTCAAGGTATTAATACACGTAGACACCGAAAACTACGGAGTTCACTATCTAGACATCGTCATCGGCAACCTGGGACACCTAGACATCGCATTCAACGTATTATTACACCTGGACACCGAAAACTACGGAGCTCACTATCTAGACATCGTCATCGGCAACCTGGGACACCTAGACATCGCATTCAACGTACGATTACACCTGGACACCGAAAACTATGAAGCGCACTATCTGAATTCCGTCATCGGCAACCTGGGACACGTGGACATCGAATTTAAGGTATTAATACACGTAGACACCGAAAACTACGGAGCGCACTATGTGGACCTCGACATCGGCAACCTTGGACACCTAGACATCGCATTCAACGTACGATTACACCTGGACACCGAAAACTATGAAGCGCACTATCTGAATCCCGTCATCGGCAACCTGCGACACGTGGACATCGAATTTAAGGTATTAATACACTTAGACACCGAAAACTACGGAGCGCACTATGTGACCTCGACATCGGCAACCTGGGACACCTAGACATCGCATTCAACGTACGATTACACCTGGACACCGAAAACTATGAAGCGCACTATCTGAATCCCGTCATCGGCAACCTGGGACTTGTGGACATTGATTTTAAGGTATTAATACACGTAGACACCGAAAACTACGGAGCGCACTATGTGGACTTCGACATCGGCAACCTGGGACACCTAGACATCGCATTCAACGTATTATTACACCTGGACACCGAAAACTACGAAGCGCACTATGTGGACCTCGTCATCGGCAACCTGGGACACGTGGACATCGAATTTAAGGTATTAGTACACGTAGACACCGAAAACTACGGAGTGCACTATGTGGACCTCGACATCGGCAACCTGGGACACCTAGACATCACATTCAACGTACGATTACACCTGGACACCGAAAACTATGAAGCGCACTATCTGAATCCCGTCATCGGCAACCTGGGACACGTGGACATCGAATTCAAGGTATTAATACACGTAGACACCGAAAACTACGGAGCGCACTATGTGGACCTCGACATCGGCAACCTGGGACACCTAGACATCGCATTCAACGTATTATTACACCTGGACACCGAAAACTACGAAGCGCACTATGTGGACCTCGTCATCGGCAACCTGGGACACGTGGACATCGAATTTAAGGTATTAGTACACGTAGACACCGAAAACTACGGAGCGCACTATGTGGACCTCGACATCGGCAACCTGGGACACCTAGACATCACATTCAACGTACGATTACACCTGGACACCGAAAACTACGAAGCGCACTATGTGGACCTCGTCATCGGCAACCTGGGACACGTGGACATCGAATTTAAGGTATTAGTACACGTAGACACCGAAAACTACGGAGCGCACTATGTGGACCTCGACATCGGCAACCTGGGACACCTAGACATCGCATTCAACGTACGATTACACCTGGACACCGAAAACTATGAAGCGCACTATCTGAATCCCGTCATCGGCAACCTGGGACACGTGGACATCGAATTCAAGGTATTAATACACGTAGACACCGAAAACTACGGAGCGCACTATGTGGACCTCGTCATCGGCAACCTGGAATACGTAGACATCGAATTCAACGTATTATTACACCTGGACACCGAAAACTATGAAGCGCACTATCTGTACTTCGTCATCGGCAACCTGGGATACCTAAACATCGAATTCAAGCTTGATTCATAAGAATCAATATATATTATATAAATACTTAATTTAGCTAAATAGAAATCTTCCTTCTGACCGATAAGTCTATCGACCTTTTAATAATTTACCTACTAGATCGTTCGAAATACGCGCGCGATATCGAAACTGGCGATACCTGCGCCGCCAGTGTCGAAAAAGTGAAAGGGACATTTTCTCTGATCACGTGATCACACAGATCGGCGTTAGGAGGAGGAGGAGGAGGAGGAGGAGTATCTTAATAAAAAATTTTCACATTTGGACTTTGCGTCGCAATATCTCCGCTCGTAGGGCACGTAGCGGAAAATTATACAGGAGATACCCCCCTTATTTTGACCCCAACTATCGATTAAGCCTACTTAGAACTTGATCCGTTCACTCGTTATCGAGATCTCAACATCTCGGGTACTCGCAACCCGTCGCGTCGCGTAAAAGAGTCACGGTGCGGTCTCGCTCCGCGTGTACTTGGCGCGAGACACTACCGTGTCTCTTGATCTCATATTTACTCTGAAAGAGATCGCTGATGGGACCCAATAAGGAATTGCACAGGTTCAAGTTCCACATCGCTGATTTTACTGTGAGAATACCCAGAAGATCCACGATAACCGCCAGGTCGTTCATCGCGACTGCAGATTCCACCGCGGGAATTTCTTAAAATCTTTATTGTGCCTTATCGGCAGATTTACATCGAGGAGTACGCCGCGATTACGCGGTGATGAATATACGACACGATTTTCGTGACGGCGTGTGACTGTGTCGCGCGATGGAGCTTATCACCGGCGCCCGAGGATCGAATATACCGGTATCACTGGAGGTCTTGGCAAGAACACGTATAGCAACAGCAACAGCAAAGCTCGCGCGAATTAGCACACCGCTGGGCAAACGCACTTTCTCGTGTTTTAGTGTTGTGGACGTTCTCGGTAATGTCAGGATCTCGGGGTAGGATACACGACTAACGACTCGGGTCGGGTCAGTACAGAGAGAGAATAATCTTTATTATATGTTCGAGGAGACCGATTGCTTTCGTGGTCTCTGCGCTACTACTGACTGTTACTGTCGCCGGGCAAGCGCTCCCCACCCTCTAGCTCGCGCCTTTTGTTTACACTCGATGCCCCGGGCGCATATCATCTATTTTTCCAGGACATTTAGAAAAAAGTATTTCGAAGGCTTTACAGAGGGTACAGGGAGGCTTACAGGAATAGATGCCTACGTCGAATTGTAGGGAGGGTGAACGGAAAGCACACATGAGACGTGTACGGAGAGTCTGCGGAGTGAGCGCGGAACATTAGGACGCCTACGGAGGGTACGTGAAGTCATCGCACAAGCTATGAATTGTAACGAGATTAAATGGAGGTTCGATCATAGTCAGAGGAAGTTTAAGGAGGGTCCCAGGATTGATTTTTTCATGACAAAACCTGAAAGTAGAGTCCAAATAGATTAAAAGCAGGGTGCACAGTACGGCGGCATATGCTCTTTCAAAGGATTTCGAGTGAACGCAGGGTATTCGGAGAGTTAAATTTTGACTCGGGTAGCTGCAAAGGGTTGAAATCAATTAATTTATCCCTGGAGCGCGCGCTCCATTGATTAATTAATTAATTTCAACACTATGCAGCTAGCACTAAATTCGAATCGTGATATTCTTTTAAAGTGCAATGTCTGAGAATTATTTTAATATTATATAATCTTGCGAGCAACTAATTCGTAAACGATCAGGTGACGGAACTTAGTGCTCAGCGCCAACGGCTGGTCTAAGTTAATTATCGTAATTGTTTTACTGTTAGCAATAAACTCAGATTTGGGAAATATATGTTTTCGATCATTTTAGTAACGAATATATTTATGCAGCAAATTTTTTAAGTGTTTGTGTCGACCGCGACGATACTGTGTTCAATATATAGTGGTATATTTAAATAAATGTTATAATCTATCAATATTTTATCGTTATTTTAGAGCACTTAATTAGCACTTAATTTAGCACTTAATTATAGTGTACTTGTCTTGTCTATAGGACCATTTTCTGATATGGGGGTGTCCAGCTTTATGGCAAGCTGGACCCCCCCATTTTTTACGCGATTTCCTGCTAAACGGTTCGAGCACCAAAATTCGGACTAGGGCATTTAATTAGCACCTAAATAGCACTAAATTTTTGACCTAGTAAAAACTTGATTTGCGCTGGTGGGGGGTCCAGCTTAATAGAGGTCTTAAAACCTCTACTTTCGAAAGGTTACTATTATGCGTCCAATTTTTATTATGTCTAGACATAATTTTAAGGAGGTTCAATCGTTACTTCTGAGTCAAAAATGCAATTGAAATAAATGTCATTACAGCGATTTCGAATTATATGCAATATTAGTATAATGAATTGTGGATGCTACTTACGTGCTATATTCTTCGTCAATTATTAGTGTATAGAATATTAACTATTATATAAGAGCGTCAACGACTTTTCGGGAATACACTTGGCAACGTTGCGTTGCGCTTGAGTGACCGGTTATAGCGAGTGACAACGGAACGGTTTCGTGAGCGGAGCAGACAGAGCGGACGGGCGAAAAGCGAAGAACGCGACGTTGGGCAGTAATATCGTCGAGAAGCCGCGGTTGTTCATTATCCGGCAAGAACTGCAAAATACTCGCCCACCGAAGCAGCACACGTGCGACTCTCGCGCGTCTTCGCGTCGTCATATAGGTTATATTCAGCGCGCACACGTAGATCGGGGTAACAACCGACCAAAGTCAGGAGTTGATCTCTCGTTATCTCGACGCGGAAGCGTGCCCGCGCGAAGGATAGGAGCGACCGAGGAGGAACGGCGAGGAAGACGAAAAAAAGTGAGAGATAATCGCCATCGCGCAACCGCCGTTTAATTATGACGACCGTAGACCCGGGCGACGATATCGAGAAGCTGCTGCATACTATACAGTGGGACAGTACGGCGGTTCCTGGGCCATCCGGCTGCATGTTTCCCGGCGAGATGACACTGTTGGAATGCCAAATAGCCGGTCATCTCTTCAATGGCGAGAAACAAACTATCGGTATGCAGACGGTATGCAGACGGACTGAAGAGACTCAGAGCCGATATAAAGGCCGATTTTGTACAAAAAGAAAAATCAAGTGGATAGAGAATGTTGTTGTTGCTAACAAACGAAGACACACGGCATATCAAAAACCAGGTAGATATATAAAACATGTAATATGCGATACCTATCAACATACCTCTTTAATTTTTTGAATTGTGCTTAGAACGGCGATATTATTAATTCGATTTATTCTTTTTATATAGCTGAGAATAAATATGTAACACTCACTGGACGTCGACTGATAGATTTGCACTTGCTCGCCGATGAGTTGTGGTGCAAGTCATGTAACGTTCCAATATCGCTGCGGCATGTAACGAAAGAGAATCGTATTGGACTTGCCAGCATCTTTTACATCACTTGCCAGCTATGTCAGAGGCTATATCAAGTCAACACGTCAAAAATAGAAGAATCGTCAAGATTTTCGAAACCAACATACACAGTCAACACCAAAGTTGTTATCGGTTAGTAACAAGTGGATTTTTGTAGCATGATTTATTGAGAAAATTTGATTTTATAGTAACTACTTGTTATTATAGGAACACTTAAAAGTGGAATTGGAGAAAGTCATTTAAATAAAATTTTATCGGCGGTAATGTAATGTACACTTCTCTTTATAAACGCTATGAGCGAAAGGCAGGCAAATCAATTGAATGTCTCGCTAATGAAAGTTGCTTGGAAAATTTGAAGATTGAAAGAGCGCTAACGATTAAAAAAGAAGGGTAAGAATAATTTCTATTTGGCCTATCTAATCTCTACTAGTATGTATATGACCGTGATTTTTTTACATGTTTGACATGTTTGTAAACCATTGCTATCATTGAATTGCATATCTTTCTTTTTACTTTTTCTTATTTTTTTTGTCTTAAAATATTTATTCCTAACAAATGGATTTGCATGGAAAAAAGATTAATGGATTTCTTTCTCGTTTTTTTTCCTTTTCATTAATAGCTTGAATCTTTTGCCTATATAGTTGGTCTGAGGATATGGTAGTATATATTATTGTAAGTTATGACGCCGGATGGCAAAAAAAGGGTTCCGGTAGATCGTATAATAGTTTGACAGGTACGTATACTAGACCGGTTCTAACGGTTCTAACCCAGGAGCTCCGAGGGATAGAGGGGAAGGGGAGTACCCTGCGACGCAAAACCCTCTTTTCTTCTATTCCCCTCGGAGCGCTCCTGGGTTAGAATCGACCTAGTATACCCTAGTATCTTTAACTTTTTATTAACAAGCATTACGATTATCGGTTTTTCTTTTTTGTCTTGCTTTTATAACAATAGATTAAATTAATAAATAATAATTATGGATGCATGCACAATGATCTATTTCTTACAGGTCATGGAACAGCAATCGGCTATTACTCCAGTAAGGTGATAGCTTGCGGCACGCTTCGCAGATACTCTCCCAATGCTAAAGAACAAACTAACAGAGCAACGGGCTTCGAAGGCAAGTTTCAAGCAGTCTACACTAGCCGAAGAATACTTTGGGTCAGAAGCTGCGGTAGACGCACATAATGCACTGTATGACGTCGCAATGTTATAGAAGCTCCTAGCACATCCAGATATCGATATTACAAACGAACAGATCCTGGAAAATGCAATGACGGTCGAGTCTCTGATTACTTAAGAACAACGCTTTTTACAGTGCACGATCCGCAAAACTTCGTTTGAGTGCCTTAAACACGAATCAAATCCTCAGGAACCAGATGCTAAATCGTCGGGAATCTCAACAAGTATGGTAACAAAAATTGCAAAAGCTGGAATAACTTTAGAAGATCTTTTGCAATCATATAACACAAGTGGACGTCGAGGAATTGAAATTCTTCTGGGGCAAGATATCGGTCATCCACGAGTTACGAAAACAAAAAAAGTAATCGACGGTTTACCGTATAAATTAGCCAAACTCACAGAAAAATCTAAATTAGTTGATACTACATAATTGTATTTTGTGGGATATTACAGGATATGTTATCTGCTAAATAAAAAATAATAGTAGTTCTAAAAATGTAATTTCCCTGAATTACTGTCCCATTGCATTTTCCAAAATAAAATGTACTAAAAAATCTACAAATATTCACGCAGAATTGTTTCATGGGATATTACAGGATGTTATCTGCTAAATAAAAATAATGGATGTTGCCTGCTAAATAAAAATAATAATAGTTATGAAAATGTAATTTCTCTGAATTATTATCTTATTGCAATTTTCTGGAATTTGATGCATTAAAAACTCTACAAGAATTCACATAGAGATAGATGTCTTTTTTTCTTTCTTTTCTTTTTTTTAAAATTAGTTTCCCTCGGCTGAGGGAGATTAGTGCCTTCAGCTCCGCCCCGGAGCTATATAACACGGAGACAGATGTCAGGCAAAATGAGGTTAGATTCGCATCATCTGTTGCGCTGCGGCGTTGCCAAGTCTGTCACTGCCAATTCGATCCGCGAGGTAAAAGTACTTTGTAACAATAGTCTTTTATTACTCAAAAGCCGACTTAGAGTCTTAATTTTTTAATATGATTTACATAAACACTTTACACAAATAATCGCAAAACTTGAGCAATATTGACCGTATAATTTTTTTGTAATATTATTCAGAAGTTGACCACTTTAGCATGTACTCTTATGGAGAAAGTCTCTCCGAGGTAGATCATCACTGGTTTAGTACACACTTAGCCGACTTTAGGACTTTAAAAACAAGCATTTATTTGATAGATGAAACATCAAGGATTGTATAAAGACTTTAAAAATCGGATTTTACCGTGTGGATTGAAAGCTTTATCGTCACAAAGTTCAGGTCCCAGCGTAGAATAAGCGATTCCCGTGTCGTTGACGCTCTAATACCCCGACATATAGTTATTAATATTTTATACATTAATAATTGACGAAGAATATAGCACGTAAGTATAGCATCCACAATTCATTATACTATTATTGCATATAATTCGGGATCGCTGTAATGACATTTATTTCAATTGCATTTTTGACTCAGAAGTAACGATTGAATCTCCTTAATTCAGCGAATTTTTATTATGTCATGACATAATTTTAATTCTGCCGCTGAATTTTTAAGTCGATTCTTATAAATCAAGCTTGAATTCGATGTCTAGGTGTCCCAGATTGCCGATAACGAGGTCCACATAGTGCGCTCCATAGTTTTCGGTGTCCAGGTGTATTAATACCTTGAATTTGATGTCCACGTGTTCCAGGTTGCCGATGACGAGTTTCAGATAGTGCGCTCCATAGTTTTTGGTGTCCAGGTGTAATAATACGTTAAATTCAATGTCTAGGTGTCCCACGTTGCCGATGACGAGATCCACATAGTGCGCTTCGTAGTTTTCGGTGACTACGTGTATTAATACCTCGAATTCGATATCTACGATGTCCTACATTCAGATTTAAAGTTATTAATACACCTAGAAACCAAAAACTACGAAGCGCACTATGTGAACCTCGTCATCGGCAACCTGGGACACGTAGACATCAATTTCAAGGTATTAATACACGTAAACACCGAAAACTACGGAGCGCATTATGTGGACCTCGTCATCGGCAACCTGTAACACCTAGACATTGAATTCAACGTACGGTTACACCTCGACACCGAAAACTATGAAGCGCATTATCTGGATCTCGTCATCGGCAACCTGGGACACGTGGACATCGAATTCAAAGTATTAATACACGTAGACACCGAAAACTACGAAGCGCACTATGTGGAGTATGTGGACCTCGTCATCGGCAACCTGGGACACGTAGACATCGAATTCAAAGTATTAATACACGTAGACACCGAAAACTACGGCGCGCATTATGTGGACCTCGTCATCGGCAACCTGGAACACCTAGACATTGAATTCAACGTACGCCTGGACACCGAAAACTATGAAGCGCACTATCTGGATCCCGTCATCGGCTACCTGGGACACGTGGATATCGAATTTGTTAAGTTTGTCTAGCGTGCTTGAATGAGCGACGCTGCATGCGCGCGCAGCCGACTCTCATGAGGATCCGTCTTGTCCTCCGCGAGCTTTCGAACTTCCGGCCTCACCGACTCACCGCAGCGCCTCAGTCTTGTTTCGACCGTGATGCGAGTTGGTCACACGGATCGAGTTACTTTCACTACATAAAAGTTTTTCTGTTCATTATACACGAGGTGTCTATCTATCGAAAAATACCCTTCTCCCCTTTTCCCGATCTAGCAGGCCGCTCAACTATCGATTGCTCAAACAGGTTATGGGCCCAGGCAACGTTTTGCTGCGGCAGGTTTGCTAGAGGAAAGCGAGAGTTTCGGTGGTAAAAAAAAGGAACGCGGAACGCGAAGCCAAGAGTCGGCCATCTTGAGTCGAAAGATTTTTCGTTTTGAGTCGTGTTAACGAGACAGCAGCCCGAGAATATAATGGCGGACGCTTTAACGATAGGGCACGTGCCGAAATTCGACGGAATAAATTTCCTCGGCTGGAAATTCCAGATTCAGACGTCGTTAATCGAGCAAGGCATATTCGACGTTGTAAACGGCACGAGAAAGAAGCCAGTGGTACCCGCGCAAAACGGCGCGGCGCAGGAAGATTTGCTGAAAGTCTGGATAAAGGACGACGCGAAAGCAATGTCGTTTATTTCGAGAGCGCTCGAGTACAAGCATCTCGAACCACTTCTGACCTGCGAATCCTCAAAAGCGATGTGGGACAAATTGGCGCGAATTCATGCTCAGAATTCCGAGTCGAACAAGCTATTGTTGATGGAAAAGTTTCACAAGTACCAAATGGGCCCAACGGACTCGGTCGTGCAACATGTAGCGAAGGTCCAGAATATGGCGGCGCAGCTTACAGATCTCGGAGAAAACATGTCGGATAATCAAATCATGGCAAAAATCTTGGCGGGTCTAACATCCAAATTCAGCAACTTGCAGACGGCATGGGACAGTGTCGAGCCTAGTCGACAAACTGTTGAAAATCTGCAAGAACGTCTCATCAAGGAAGAAGGAAGACTGGACGCTGAAGCGGACGAGACAACGGCGTTAGCAGCGATAAGAAACACCAGAGAGAAGAATAAAGAAGACTTGAAAAGCAACGAGGAGAAGAAAGCTTGGCGAGAATGGCGAGAGAAGAAAAAGAAAAATATCAAGTGCTTCGAGTGCGGAGAAAAGGGCCATTACGCAAGCGAATGCCCGGAGCGAAAACAAAAGAAAGACGGACACGACAAGAGCGAGTCAAGTGGGTGCGCGTTCGTTGCCGAGAAATCGGAAAGAAACAGTCGAGAGTCGAGTCGGTACAGTGGGCCTCCTACGGATGTAAAGAAGAGGTGGCTGAGTCTAGACAAGAAAGAAGTCTGGTATACCGACAGTGGTGCCTCTAGGCACATCACCTACAGACGCGAGTGGTTCTCAGAGTTCCGTCCGGGAAGTGGCGCGACGATCTCGCTGGGCGATAACGCGAAGTGCGAAGTAGCCGGTGAAGGGACAATAATGATCGAGAAGTTCGTGGACGGGGAATGGTGTGAAGCGCGAATCGACAACGTGCTCTACGTGCCGGCTGTGCGTAGCAACCTGCCCTGCTGAAAATGACCGATTAAATCCGATTGGTTCCGTATTAAATTTGGTGAAATTGAATCGGAATGAATGCGTTTTCAATCCGGTTAATCGGATGCCCGATTGGAAATGAATCGGTTCTAATAACAAATCAATCGGAATCGTTTTTAATTCGGCATTTTCGGATTGATCTGAATCCGTCGTTATCAGTTTCAATCGTATTAATGCACATCCATTTTAATCGGATGAATAAAGTGAGCACATGAATCGTGTTGAATCCGCATCAATCGTAAAATTTTAATGCAACACCGAAATCGGATTTAATGCGATATTTCCGGATTGATCTGAATCCGACTGAATCGGTTTCAATCGTATTAATCCTAATCCATTTTAATCGGGTAAATAAAATGACCACATGAATCGTATTGAATCCGCATCAATCGTGAAATTTTAATACAACACCGGAATCGGATTTAATGCGATATTTCCGGATTCATCTGAATTCTACTCAATCAGTTTTAATCGTATCTGCGCTTATCAATTGATTTAACAATGTTCCAAGTACATCTGGGAATTTTTTCAAGCTAATCGCACTCGTCAATTTAAAATGGTGGACAATCAAAGTGTGTGTGTAGGGTCAGATTGACCCAGAGTGTTCTCAGTGAATAAAAAAAGGTGTTTTCTCGAAGGGTTAAATAAATACTGCACATTGTAATATGTAGTACAAAGAATGGAATTATCATAAATTAGTAAATAATCCTGTTTATATATCCGGAATTCACGGATTCTATCAGTTTGAATCGGTCAGTCAATCCGTTTAAATCATTATAATTTCGTGATTTCGGGGTTCACGAAATCATAACAATTTAAACGATTGACTAAAACTGATTCAAACCGATAGAAAACGAGTAAAATTACATCCTTGAGTACGAATCCGTTTCAATCGTTTCCAATCGGTATAATCGTTATGAAATCATAACGATTCAAACCGATAGGAACCGATTGAAATTACATTGTTGAATACTAATCCGTTTCAATCGGTTTCTCTCTAAATTTTTTGGAGTGAAATTTTTACTCTAATCATGGAGTTACTAACCAGTTCACTCAAAAAGAGTGAATATTCGCTCCAATAGAGTAAATTTATTCACTCTAAGGTAAAAAGAGTAGAGTTTCACTCTGATTTTTAAAGTGAAGTCGTTAGAGTAAAGTTGTCACTCCAAACTTCACTCCAACTTGAAGTGAAATCGCCTTCCCTTTTCCCGCGTATTCAGTTGTTCCCGTGTAGAAATTTGTTAGAGATGGCCTTACATAACATAAGGCCCCGATTATTTATGAATATATTTACGAACACAAAATTTCATAATGATCCAGCACTGGTTTCTGACATTCACCCGACATTAAGAAATATTATATCTATTATATATTCAATTCAATTTATTACTCTTTTTAAACTGAATTTGTTTCTTAAGATAATTTTTGAAAATATATATATTTGCGCTGGTTGTGATATATGTAGACTATGTATAACGCTTACATCAAATTAAGAAGTAGTCTACCACGTAAGGCAGTTGGCTCACGATGCAGAGGTCCCGAGTTCGAATCCCACCAAGGTAAGTGTGTTTTTCAAATACGAGAAAATATTTATAATCATAGACTGCATCTTAAGAAACAAATTTAGTTAAAAAATAGTAATAAAATTTCAAAATAAATAATTTTTTTTATCATAACGATTTAAACCGATAGGAACCGATTGAAATTACATCTTTGAATACCAATCCGTTCCAATCGTTTTCAGTCGGTGTAATCGTTATCAATCCGTGATTTCCGGATCAAGAATCCAGATTCATGCGGATTCAAAATTTTTAATCGGATTTAATCGGTCATTTTTAGCAGGGTGTTTTCGGTCGGCATGTGTACTTCGAAAGGATTCGAGGTTAGGTTCGCGGGTGATTGCGTACACATGATGGACGGCGACAAGATTATAGCGATTGGAGTAAAGCAGTCAAACGCGATCTACCGAATGCTTTTTCGCATGAAGAGTGCACAAAATGTCGGCGAAGTGAACGTGTCTACAACAAGTCTCAAAGTCTGGCACGAGCGCCTAGGACATTTAAATAAACGTGCACTATGTGACTTAGTGAAAAACGAACTTGTGCAAGGGGTCAAAGTAACCAACGAGACTGACTTTTTCTGCGACGCCTGTGAACTCGGCAAGGCGCACCGGCTGCCGTTTAAAAAGGCGGAGAAACAAATAAACACGAAACCAGGCGAACTAATACACAGTGATGTGTGCGGACCGATGTCCGAGCCCTCACCGGGAGGAGCGCGTTTTTTTGTGACCTTTATCGACGACGCTTCCGGGTTCCGTTACGTTTACTTTTTAAAACACAAATCGGACGTGTTCGAACGTTTTAAAGAAGTCGAAAGAGTGATCGCGAACAAATTCGGCCAGACGATGAAAGTGCTACGTTCCGATAACGGCCGGGAGTATTGCAACGAGAGAATGGCGAGTTATTTATCGATGCGCGGCATTAAGTTCGAACCAAGTGCGCCGTATACGCCGGAACAAAACGGCAAGTCGGAACGAGACAATCGAACGATTGTAGAATCCGCGCGTACGATGCTGAAAGCGAAGGACTTGCCGACGTCGCTGTGGGCGGAAGCAGTAAATACTGCAGTATACATTCAAAATCGAGTGCTGTCGTCTGAGAGAAGAGGCGGAAAAACGCCGTGTGAAATATGGACAAACGAAAAACCGGACTTAAGCCACGCGAGAGTGTTCGGGTCGGAGGCCTTCGTACACGTGCCGAAACAATTTACACAAAAGTTCGACGCGAGGTCGAAGAAAGTGTTGTTCGTGGGATACGAAGGTGACTCGACAAACTACAGGCTCTACAATCCAGAGACAAAAAGCGTGACAGTGTTAAGAAACGTGATATTTCACGAAGCGCAGAAGCCAATCGAGACAACGCGAGAAGAACACGAGACCTGGTCTATGCCGAATGGAGAAACGGACGAAGTTATCGACGACAACCAGGTCATCGAAGAACCGGAGCAGGATGAACCGGCACGAGACGTGCCGCTGAATCCCGACGTTCGCAACGTCCCAGCGGCCAACAATGAAGATGTCGAACCTCGACAACTAAGAGACCGATCAAAACTACGAATTCCTGCGAGGTACGAGGTAAATTTCGCCGAGTACGAAGCTCCTACGAGTTTCAGAGAAGCAGTGAGTGGAAGAGATTCGTCGAAGTGGATCGAGGCAATTCGAGGAGAACTAGACGCGCACGAGAAGAACAACACATAGACTATTGTTCCAAAAGAAGAGAACAAGAAAACCATCGACTCCAAGTGGGTTTTCAAGGTGTTATGCGACGCCAACGGAGATATCTATCGATATAAAGCTCGCTTGTGTGCGAGAGGGTTCCAACAGCGCGAAGGGATCGACTACAAGGAGACGTTCTCACCAGTCGTGAGGTACGATTCCCTACGGGTGCTGCTAGCACTCGTCGCTCAAGAGGACTTGGAATTGGTCCAGTTCGACGTACGTACGGCGTTCCTTTACGGGGAACTCGAGGAGGAGATCCATATGGAGATTCCAGAGGGACTCGATGTCGAAAACAGCGAGATAAGTGCGATTGGTGCGAGTGTAGTCTGTAAGCTAAACAAGTCCTTGTATGGCTTGAAGCAAGCACCAAGGTGCTGGAACAAAAAGTTCAACGGATTCTTGAGACAGTATAGTTTTAAAGAAACCAGTGCGGATAAATGCGTTTATATCGGCGAGTACGAGGGCTGTAAAGTCTATCTAGTCTTGTTCGTGGACGACGGTCTTATCGCGTGCAAGTCGGGAGAAGTCCTAAAACGGATAATGACGTTGCTCAGCCGAGAATTCGAAATTACACGAGGAGATGGAAGCAGTTTTGTCGGTTTGCAAATTCGTCGCAATAGAGAGAGAAAGTCAATGTTCATCCATCAAAGCGCGTACATAAAACGCATCCTCGAGAAATTTCGAATGAACGAAGCAAAGACAGCGAGTGTACCTGCAGATCCTCATGCAGTATTATGTCCGGTGAGAAAGAATGATGAATGCACGAGTAATATTCCGTATCGCGAAGCCGTGGGATCGCTCATGTTCGTCGCGATAGTTTCGAGACCCGACATAGCCTTCGCGGTAAATACAGCAAGTAAATTCCTCAATACTCATACTCTGACTCACTGGCGAGCTGTGAAAAAGATCTTCGCGTATCTAGTCGATACTGTGAACGTTGGAATAGAATACCGAAGCGGCGGAAGCGATTCGAAGCTCGTAGGGTTCTCTGACGCGAATTACGCGGGTGACCTGGAGACTCGAAGGTCAACCACAGGATATGTCTATAGCCTCGCCAGTGGGCCAGTCACATGGTCTTCACGTCGCCAAAAAATGGTGACGCTGAGTACAACGGAAGCGGAGTACGTTGCCGCATCGTCCGCTGCGAAAGAGGCCGTCTGGTTGCGGCATTTGCTGTGCGAGATCGGACATCGTTGCGAGAACGCGACTACATTGTATGTCGATAATCAAAGTGCTATTAAAATAGCTAAAAATCCAGAGTTCCACGAAAGGACTAAGCATATCGATGTCCGATGTCACCACATTCGCGAGATGATAGAGAACGGTGAGATCAAAGTCGTGTATGTTCCGTCTGAAGCGCAAAAGGCGGACATATTGACCAAGCCGTTACCGAAGGAAAGGTTCCAACGCTTACGCGAGAGTATGGGTGTGCGTGAGAGTGTAGATGAAAGCACTTAGACGGCGGAAGTGTTAAGTTTGTTTAGCGTGCTTGAATGAGCGACGCTGCATGCGCGCGCAGCCGACTCTCATGAGGATCCGTCTTGTCCTCCGCGAGCTTTTGAACTTCCGGCCTCACCGACTCACCGCAGCGCCTCAGTCTTGTTTCGACCGTGATGCGAGTTGGTCACACGGATCGAGTTACTTTCACTACATAAAAGTTTTTCTGTTCATTATACACGAGGTGTCTATCTATCGAAAAGTATCCTTCTCCCCTTTTCCCGATCTAGCAGGCCGCTCAACTATCGACTACTCAAACAGAATTCAAAGTATTAATACACGTAGAACCGAAAACTACGGAGCGCACTATGTGGAGTATGTGGATTTCGTCATCGGCAACCTGGGACACGTAGACATCGAATTCAACGTATTATTACACCTGGACACTGAAAACTATGAAGCGCACTATGTGTACCTCGTCATCGGCAACCTGGGATACCTAGACATCGAATTCAAGCTTGATTCATAAGAATCAATATATATATATATATATATTATATATATTATATATACCTAATTTATCTAAATAGTTAAGGTAGTTCGATGATGAAGGGCCGAAGTCACAACAATGTTTATGATTTTTTTATCAAATCATTTATATGATCATAAAAAAATAGAATAATGCATTGCAAAGCTTCGTAACGACGTAAAAAGACCATTAGTAAGTAATTTTTACGTTGTAGAATAATATTTTGTCTGAAATAAATTAAAATGAAGTGTGTTAATGCGTCGCTTGACTATAATTTTCAACTTGTGCCAACTCTTGAGTGCTCTACTTCGAAGATTATTTTGATTGAATTATTGCGTTATTATGGCGATTTACTGAAGTACAGTAATTTCGCCGCAAGGTGCATGTAATTTTTTACATAAACAATTTTCCTCGCTGCCCTCATGTACGAGATGAGGGCAGCGACATGGCAACGTCAAACAGTTCGTACGGTTGGTACACTTGTTTGTCTTTGCGCTCACTCACACCTAACGTGCACCTAACCTTACGCCGACGATCCCAGCGTGCGGCGTTGCCACGTCGCCACGCTCGAGTTGTGAAAATCAGCGCTTGAGCACCGGAAACCAAACTTTAATTATTAATTTAAAAAAAACTGTACGGTGGATCGTGTTTACCTTCAACTATAGGCTTCCTCACAGTGTCCTCTTTCTATCGATATATATTGTTCGGACATTTTTGGCAAAAGATTTTTCGCAAACTCGTGTTATTTATAGGAAAATATCTCTTTTCCTATTAGACCAATGTTAAAATCACCTAATTTTGAAATTAAATATCTTGAGAACGGGACGGTGAATTATCTTCTTTCTGGGCTTAATCGATTCAGGAGAGTTCCTTCTTTCGATATAAAAAATAAAACTTATTATTTTTGGCAAAAGTCGTTCATCATCGAACTACCTTAAATAGAAATCTTCCTCCTGACCGATAAGTCTGTCGACCTTTAATTTACCTACTAGATCGTTCGAAATACGCGCGCGACATCGAAACTGGCGATACCTGCGCCGCCAGCGTCGAAAAAGTGAAAGTGACATTTCCTTCTTTTATATATATATGTCATAATACGTCGGCGTTAGAAGTAGTATCTTGATTAAAAAATTTTCACATTTGGACTTTGCGTCGCAATATCTCCGCTCGTAGGGCACGTAGCGGAATATTATAAGAGAACCCCCCCCTAATTGGACCCCAAGCTATCGATCAAGCCTACTTAGAACTTGATCCGTTCACTCGTTATCGAGATCTCAACATCTTGGGTACTTGCAACCCGTCGCGTCGCGTAAAAGAATCACGGTCGGGCTCGCTCCGCGTGTACTTGGCACGAGACACTATCGTGTCTCTTGATATTTTATAATTCTCCGTTCCGCTTTTCCGCTCAAAATGTGCTCCATGTAATATAAGGCATTCAAAACAGACGGAACGGATCGACGGAAATCTAGTAAATTTTGTCTTCCGCGTTTCCGCGTTTCCGCGCTCCATGTAATGGCACCCTTAGGCTGCATCCCCATAGATAGAGAAATAGCGGAACGGAATTAAAACGGAATTACTCTGATTGGCTAATCTCCAGGTGGAGGCTCTCAAGATGGGATATTAACCAATCAAAGGAATTCCGTTTTAATTCCGTTCCGCTATTTCTTTCTCCATGGGGATGCACCCTTACGTTCTACGAAAAGTGTGTGTGTCGGGGGTCAATTCCTGTATTTTGACACGAGGTGAAAATTACAAAAGTGAACAGATTATCGACAAATAAAACTGTAAATTCTCTAGTGAATTTCCTTACTTTTGTAATTTTTACCTCGTCCCAAGATACAGACCCTTTGCTTTAGTGCTGGTCTACAACCTTGCTTTAAAGGATATTTAAGGGTCGACAGGAGTAACACTACCGACCTCTGTCGGGTTGCTTATCTGCGAGTCCGTATTTTATTTATTATAAATTTTTTAAGAGCCAAAATGGAAAATCCGGCTATGTACCAGCTTGCGGCTGATCTTACTGATTAAAACGAGCATAAGTTTAATGAGATTCGTTACATAATTTGGCTAAACTTTGGGATAAGCCGTTCCTAAGCAGCTTTGCAGGCTTGCTTAGAGCTGCAAAGCTGCTTAGAGCTGCTTATCCCAAAGTTTAGCCAAATTAATTAACGAATCTCATTAAACTTATGCTCGTTTTAATCAGTAAGATCAGCCGCAAGCTGGTACATAGCCGGATTTTCCATTTTGGCTCTAAAAAAAATTTATAATAAATAAAATACGGACTCGCAGCTAAGCAACCCGACAGAGGTCGGTAGTGTTACTCCTGTCGACCCTTAAGCTCTAAGCCGTAAGAAATTGACCAATCACAATAGAATTTGAGGAGAATATTTAACTGTGATTGGTCAATTTCTTACGACTTAGAGCTTAAATATCCTTTAAAGCAAGGTTGTAGACCAGCACTTACGTATGTTTTCACGAGATAAAAACGCGAAAAGTGAGAGAATTTACTAGAGTATTTACAATTTTATTGGTCGAAATATAGTAAATTTGTTCACTTTTCGCATTTTTACTTCGTAAAAAGATACGTAATAGACCCCCCCGGGTCGATTGTGTATCTTGAAATGAGGTGAAAATTACAAGTGAGGAAATTCACTAGCGTATCTACGATTTCATTTGTCGAAATCTAGTAAAATCTGTTTACTTTTGTAATTTTCACCTCGTTTCAAGATACACAATCGATTCCAATACCAAGTAGTTGCTTTCCATTTACATAAACTCAGATAATTATTCTCACTTGTGCTGGTGCTGCACTAGTTTTACCAGTAGAAAACGCTATCAGTTTATATGTTTTCAGTGGTCACATAACCGTGTCAGTACTTTTGTCAGAGACTGTACGCGGGCATTTAACATTCGATTGACAGAAGTGGGCAGTAGTAGTCGCTGGTAGTTGAGTACTTTGGGACCTTTGGGTAGTCGTTCTCCCACGATATGGCTATATTAGTGCCGGCTTGCGTCCGCGATTATGATAAAATGGAGTGATTTTCGCGATGCGTCGTCGATTCACCAGGCAAAATCAATGGGCAATAAGTCACGATCCGAGCGGTGAGTCCCGATTCACTTGCTGATTATTCAGTATTTTTGACAAACACGCGTCGAATACGTCAAGCCCTATTTTATCAGTGTGACAGGCGCTTTAGATATCCAATTCGATAGTGTTGCTAACGGACACAGTTCGACATAACAATTTGTCAGGAAGGCGTGTAGGCCTTAAAGACGGTTCACTCTTCAATCCTCTTCATCGAAACTATCGCGTAAATAAATAATATATTTAAATCTTATAATAATTACTGAGTCTGTCATTGAATTAAAAAAAAATGTTTAACTTGCTTTCGTGTTAAACTCTTTATCTTCACCGATCTTTGATTTTCGAGGTTTACACGCGAAAGAGAGTGATATTAACGTAGATACTGCGCTCGCATCGATTTCTTTTTTTAATATTTCTACTTTAGTCCGCGTTTAGAAGACACGTATAAAGGTAAAACTTTACAAAATCAACGCCACGTATTCGTTACTGCAAAAAGAGTATATTTTTACACAACAAATTTATATTTCTTCACTTTTTTAATGTTCCAATTCAATCAAGAGGCACGGTAGTGTCTCGCGCCAAGTATAGCGTTCGTATCTACACGCATTTCAGCGAGATACATGCAAAGTACTTTTAGAGTCTTTTTCGAGCGGATTAATGCCCGTATTCATAGTCCTTTCTTGAAATGAGGATTCCTTGTTCCTTATTCTACATTTCATAAACCTTCCTTGACCGAACAAGGAGTCTTAAGAAGGCAGCGTAAAAATTTGTCTTTCTCGAAACAGTTTTACTTTACTAATAATTCGAAAGAGATTTTTTTGCCGTTGATTAATTCTTGCATTGCATAATTGCATGAGCTCGAAATCGGAAAGCGTGAACGCTGAAACGGCTGTCTTTCACAGAAGGTACCTTTAAATTAAAGAGAAATTATTAAACTAATATGCTTTATTTTAATGTTAAAATGTTATAGAAATATTTATTACGGCTGTAATTCGTTATACTTACTGTCACATTGATCCCATGCGATTTGATATACAAATATAACTTATATATAAATAACAAATGTAAATGCACATTAATAAACACATCGGAATATAAATGTACTGAAAAATGTACATATATGTATAGAACGTGTTAAGATTTTCTTAATTAAGCCGCGAAAAATATATTTTATACATCGCGATCTATCGCGCTTTAATGATCATCGTACAGAAACGTGCGTATCCCGAGAAAATGATCGCAAGTTAGAGGGATATGACATTTACGCGTTTAATAAGTTAATCGTTCAGACGTTTTGTGAGAAAAGAAAAATCGAAAGTACCTAAGAAACACCTTTAATTTTTCTCGTATTAGAAAGAGAAGAAAGAGAAGCAAGCGAAGATAAGAGTTTATCTAAATATTCAATTTTTTCTTGCCTATATAGTTTCTAAAGAATAATATAAATCACTTTAATTTGTATATTAGTATAAATATGTGTATAAGTTTGCAGACTCTAAAAAGAGTATTTTCATTGCTCATGAATGCGAGAAAAAACCGGAGCCAAAAATGACGAGCAATTTGCTAAAATCCGTACAGAGAAACCAATGTGGAAAATACGCAAACCTTCTCGTACACCAATTATAGTCGGGATAGCGGTAATATCCCGATAATTTGTGCGAGTAATTTCCTGGCGCAGGTGATAATCTCCATGAAAACAATCCGCGAACGTGACGCCGCTTATATTCTGCCCTTTCGATCATACTTATCTTCCATTTATGGACTTGACCTCGGTCATTTCAAAACATATGAAAATAAAAAAAAAGATAGATTTCAACAGTATTCATATCTGATGAATGTCGTTGTAATAATAAATAACAAAATATAAAAATCTCAATAATTAAATTTTGAATAAGTTAATATTATTATTATTTAATAAACAAGAATTTATTAAACATAGTTCCATTAAGTATTTACTTATGTTTCATATTCAGATCCCTAAAGTTGAATTTCTGCAAAAATAATCTTTATTTCTTAATAGTCTGAACCAAAATCTGAATTTCTAAAAAATACTCCATTTTTTCTCATTTAAGATATCGTCTCCCTCAGATTTCGTTTTGGCTCATTTAATGCATACGCGAATTTTGATATTACGAAAAATGTTTAAAAAAAAACAGAAGAGCTGTGCGCAACGGAAAGAGAGAGGGAAAAAGAGAGAGAGAGAGAAAGATTATCCCTTTGGGGGACCCCCGCTAGGGTGACCTCGGGTGCCCAACGCAGTAAATCCCTCGGTGGTTCGAGAAACGCGAGACCCGTAAATTACGTACTTTGCTCATGCAGAAAGGATCGCGTTCAGGTGCAGAGGTCAGCAGAAATAATGACGGCGTACCCGGGGGAGATGATCTATCCCGTAATATCTCACGGCGTGCCTCGCGGCCGTCACGATGAGACGCTCAGGACTCGCGCTGTTTCTCGAGCGATTTTAAATGGGCTCCCTGTCTTTTGACAGACAACCGCGAGTAATCTCATACCCCGTGCATAATCAAAACGAGATTTCTTAATGCTGATACCAAACAGGTACGAGAAGCACGCATCGGAGTTTAGAAGCGCGATGTCATAGTAGTGAATTAAAGCACAAATATTTTTTTTTTCTCCTACAGGAAGAATTCTTTTTTCATCAAGTAAAGGAGCTGTTCTCATATAAATAAAATTGCGATATTATTCCAGGGAAACAAATAAGATAATAGATAACGGCACTAGATTGCGAATAAAATTATAAAACGGCTCAATCAATTTTTTTCTATAATACAACAGATAAAAGCCTCCACGGTTAAATGCCGAAGATAGGAGTAAAGTCGGGAAAAGAAACCTGCGGGTAAGCATGTCACGATCGTATATCGAAATTGCATCTTCCCTCCCTATATGATTCATCGTTCTACCGACAATCGGCGGCCCCTCTTTTTTTCTTTCTCTCAAATCTAAGCCGCCAGCTTCGGTCGCGACCGTCGACACTGTTGTAATCGCGTCGTAAACGGGTGACAAAAGGAGCAATACGCGCGCGTGCATCCGCCCGCGACTTCCCACGTCTCGTGCCCCTAACGTTCCATAAATATTTACGCGATTTCATTCATTCGCGCCACGTAGTACAAGTCCGCCGTGTGAAACACTCGGCGGTTCTCGCAGGGCGTCGTATGCAACAGACCCACGCGACGGGAAGTATCGTTGGGCACGGTTTTTCGCGCAACAAAAAAACCGAGAGCTTTGTTTATTTCCGGCAATCCCTCTTACGAGTTATCACGACGATTCGGCGAATGTTTGATCGTTAAGATTCCGTGAAACAGAAGAAAGCTTACGAGATTTAACGCCTTTCCTTCCTGAAATTCTCGCTAAAAGATCGCGATTTCGTGCGCAACGTGCGGCTTTACAAAAAGTCTAACAACGACGATATCACATCGTCGCGCAAGACAATAAAATGTCTTCGAAGAAGAAAGAAGACGGTGACGAACAAAGAAGACAGACAGAAAATACTGTAACAATAAAAATGGCCCTTCGCAAACGCTTTTCTATACTGTCTCGCGGGCTGCCATTTTGTGCACCGAGAACAAGACGAGGCTGAACAGTTTGAGGTCAAGTTATTTTTCAACGAAACCGCTCCGGTCTGCTTACCGCGCAAGCTGCGGACATTCGCGCGCGAACTTTTTCTCCGATCATCTTGTCTCGTGCCTCATCTGATAACGTGACATCACGATTACATGGGAACGAAACGCCACCGCCGGCGATCGTGAAGACCACCGGCGGACATCAAAGTTGCAAACTGTGTTCAGGGACGCATTCTACTCTTACGCAGGCAAGACTGCACACAGATATCGTTTTTATGTCAATAACCTTCAGATCATTTAAAAAAAAATGGATTTTTTTAACAAAAAGTCTTGCGACACATCTTCACATTTTTCTGTATTAAAATTATTAGTTTTCATAAGATTATTAAGAATAAGAATATTAACTGAAAAATCAAATAATTTAGACGATTATTGACTCTGGTTTTACTAGATGGAGAAAATTTTGTATAATATATAATTTAAATAGACAAATTAAAAATAATAAACACGATATGTGATTACAAAAGTGGGCTTGAATTATGATCGTCCCTGACGCTGGCAACCGCAAGAAGCGCTATCGATTTCGAGGTGGATTAATCGAGAAATTCGCAGTGGTCGCTGACGCTGCATACCACGATATGGATCGAGAAGAGAGAGAAAGAAAGAAAGAGAGAAAGAGAGAGAGAGAGAGAGGACTGGAGATCATTTTACACGCCCGTTAATGTTCTCGTAACGGAGCGTTTTTTGGATGCAAACGTGCACATCGCTGATACGCCATAAAAGCGCAATAAGTTAAAAGATAAATTGCACTCGCACAGCCAGCCCGTAATTACTTTCTCTTGTCCGTTGCAAAAAGTATGTTTTCTATACTATTCCGTTACCACTTTAATTTTAATAAGAAAAGCAAGATAGACGATGATCCATCTACCGACTTTATGCTGAAAACCATAATGGATTCGCGCCATTGTTAATCTTTTCCTTCTAGCAACCCTAGCAACTAGTAGTAGTCACCAATCGAAAGAGACGCAAATATGCAAATCCCCTCTCAAAAAAAAAAGAGAGAAACCAGAATCTCCACCATTGACTGATCGGTGTATGCAAATTCCGTATGACGGATCAGCCAGAGCACCGTGACACGTGACGTCATGCTGCGCCGAGTAGGTATCAAAATGATTTTGATAAATTCGAGCGTTAGATGTTCTCCCTTCGCGCACCGAGAAGGCAACGGTCCATCCTATCAGTATTATGCCAGCCGTGGGAAGAAGAGATTGGGGTGGCTCCTTTATTTGAGTCTTTTAATCGATTCGAATCAACACCGTGATGCATCTTAAGTCGAAAGACACTCACATCGTATAAGGGTGGGTACTCACTAGCGAAAACGAACGCCGAACGAACAGCGAATCGTGCATTTGTATCTCATTCGTGCTAAGCACACATAGTATACAAATGCACGATTCGCTGTTCGTTCGGCGTTCGTTTTCGCTAGTGAGTACCCACCATAAGGTTTTTGGTCGATGATGATAAAGGAATATATTACAAATTAAATTCCAGTCTATTTGGATTCTAATTCTAATAACAATTTTTTTACTGACTATTTTTTACTGACTAAATTCTAACTTTATTTAATATACCTGTGTACGTAAATTAAAATATTTAAGTTAAATTAACGTCTTATTTTATACTTTGTGACGCTAACGAATTCGCGATAACGATGCACTTTTAATGCAATCGGCGAGAAGAGTTGAAAAGAATATTACACGTTGCTTTTATCTATCGCGACGAATGCTCTCCGGCAGTATAGAAAATGGCGATCGTGAAACGTCGGGATATTCGATCTTCGCTAGATGACATTGATTTACATTTGAATAGGATGCCCATCCCCTCGCATGCCTCACTACGTCGAAACGAGGAAGAGAAAGAGAGAAAGGAAGACGAAGAATAGGCAGTCTCGAAATAGCGATAGATAGAGAGGAGAGAGTAACCGCCGCCGGTCGCTCGGAGTCATCGCAAAAACTAATAGGTTTTTAGCTCATTGGCTTTAGCTCCAAATGTTCTTAAGATTTCAAACTTTAAGACAATTTTTAAAAAATCGAAAAAGTTGCATAGTGGCATGACCTCTTAACTAAATTAGCAGTGATAACCTAATGCTTTTTTAAAGATACACATCTGTGTTGCTTTGCATGACACACATCCCGTATGAATCACGAAGTCGCGATTGTACCGGCGACCTAGATCAACTTAATTACGACTGATCCTTTGTGCGACGTGCGGCAAAACCTCGGTATAAAAATTAACCTTGCTCCTACTTTCACTCAGTATGCGTGGAGAGTAATTTTCGTAATTTTCGTGAACGATTCGTAGCTAAATAACTCGCGCATCGGACGTGCAAACGCGAACACTACGAGGAGCGACTACCAATCTGGAAAATAAGACTCGCAGGGGTTAAAGGGTTAATAAGCACAAAGCTGTTTTTAACGTGAACCGCATATACATTCGGTTCTGAAGAATGCGCTGTGTCGGTACTGTGCGGAATACGAGAGCGCATTTCTGTTTACTTTATACATTTGCGAGGTATGAGATTAATTATAATTTATTATTAATATAATAAGTTATTCTGTTAGTTTACCATCCTGTGAACACACCATCGTGTATCTTGCGACATGACCGCAATTCATTATTCAGACCTGACTTTCTTGCACAATTTCCTTCTTTGAAAACTTTCTTAGCAAATAATACGAATGAAATGCGAATAGCAATATTTTTACAGAAATTACGTCACTTTATTCTACGCAAAGATCGAATTCCTTGTTTATTTTACTAAATAATTCTATTACATTTATACTTACAATTAGAAAGTACCGCGTGCAGATCGCGCGTGATTAAATATTTAAGTTACAGTACTGCATGGTCAAAAGTATTGCATCACTTATGGAAGGAGAAGTCGTTACTTTAATGAAGAAAGACGTACATAAATGTCATAAATTGTTATTTAGTACTGTTATTTTATGCTTTGATAAAAATATTATCCTTTGAGAAAAAAACAAAGATCTTAATGATTTAGGTGACGGTTGAATAATTAATGTCAATAATAATCATTTACATTCAACGTCAATTAAATCATTAAGATCTTTGTCTTTTTCTCAAAGTATTCCTATCAAAGCATAAAATAACAGTACTAAAATAAAGCTTTATAACATTTATTTATCTTTAATAATTGTCTTATTTTATATTATCGTTGACGATAATATGGAACAACGCAATTAAATTATTAAAATCTTTCTTTTTTTCTCAAAGTATTTTTTATATATCAATGCAAATGTAAAACAAACCATATGAAGGATACTGGGGAAAAACGATCAAAGTCTACTTTTTGTCGAAATTGATCTGATCATGCTATCTTGTGACATTTTTAAGGAACTTTCATAATTCCTATCTATTTTGATCAAGAACAGTTACAATTCATTCTAAATAAGGCCGAAAAATGCACCATGCTGGAAAAAACGATCATATTCCACGCGCTTGCAGGGGAAGAACCATCAGTCCAACAACATTACTCCGAGTGGATATTAATCGGTTATTGTATCCTTCATATACAGGTGTCCGGTACTTGAAACGTCTGAGCGAATGAGAAGCAATGGGCCGCACGCATTTGAAATGGTTTAGTTGTTAGGTCTCTTAATAACGGCTCAGTAAGCAAATATTTAACAGCATCCGCATCACAGATTGGCAACAAATTTGATCAGATTCCATACCAAAACCACAGCCATCTATGTCCACATTGAGCTGGTGTTCTGTTGATAGAACACGCTGACAAGCAGTGTGAGCAGATTGGCAACAGAAATCGCGCAGACAAAGCTGACAGTCAATCTGCTCACAATGCCTGTTAGCAGGTTTGTCGCATTTTCGGCAACAATTTGACAACATTGTCTAATACAGCAGCTTCTGTGTGAAATTTGTTGCCTTTCTGACATTAAACTGCACGATCTGCGTAGGTTCGGGAGTGAGCATCATCTGATAACGAGAAGTGAAGTTACGCAGCGAGCTACATGGTCATGCGCCGAAAAACTATGATCCACCTCTCACTGTCTAAGATAATCACCTGCTAAAAGATCTAACAATTAAACCATTTCACATGTATACCGAGTTACATCTACATTAGTTCTGAATTTTACTAACAATAAGATAAGAGGCAGACTTTTTTACCGGACGTTTTCGGCGAAGAATAGCCTGTGCAACAAAGGGTTAATTAAAGCGGAAAAGCCTTCTCCACAATCTTACTTTCTTTTCATAATAAACATACAGAAATCCATGGCATGTTAATTCTTAATATCCGAATCGTCCTAATATCATCCATTTCTGCTCTTAACAAAAACCCGATATTTTCTAATTAATCTATGTTTTTTGTGCGTACATTGATTTAAAGTTAACTGATAAGTCGCGTTCGATAAATAGAATGAACAGTTTTCCGTAGCGTGCACCAGAAACCGGTACACTCAGCCACGCGTAATGCCGGTGTGCTAGGTCAGCTCAGCGAGCTACTAACTACCCGTAATCAGATTCTTATGGTTTAGGCTGCGGTCCACTTTACGCTACAAATGCTTTGAAGCGTTTTTCTTCTCCTTCTTTCTTCATTGAAAGAAAAGAGAAGACGAATGCTTCGAAGCATTTGTAGTGTTACTCAATCGTATGTATGTACATCAAATCACTGTCGAGATCGAATCTCATTCTATCAAATCTCATACGAGGTAACGTGAGTTCTCCCATTTTCGCGCGCTCATCGAGATCGCGTGAAATGCTCTGCCGCGAAATCTCATGGCGCGATACGCGCGCAGTCACGGTAGGATACACCCAATTGCGAAGATGGGTTTACTTCTGCGTTAACAGCGCCGTTCTTATTTGCATATCGAAGTGGACGACGTTCCGTGTGGCACAACTCGGCGGGAATCGCGGCCGAGTGAAATTTTAATGAAGTGCGTGAAGAAAGCGCAAGTGAAATGTTCGAGCGATTCTGCCGACGAGATTAATGCAATTTCCAGATAATAATTTGTGCGCAGAATAAATCGGTGAAAATTGTAGGAGGAAAAGCTATTTCTTGGCCGAAAAATCTTTTTAGTGAAACATTTTGTTATTGTGTTCTACTTTATGTCACTGGCTGAAGCCAGAGTAATTTTTATAGGCACGATATTATCAGACCAATTCGGTAATATCGCGTTTTCCTCATTTTTTGGAAAATTGTTAATATTTTAGTTTGTGTTAACTTTTGAAGATTATTACTATTATATATGGATAGACAAATAAAATTAACCTATCTAAAACTGCACATTTTGTTTTTTTGAAACATTTTCTAAGCTTAGATATACGCTTCAATTCTTTGGGACTCGGTAATATCTAACTCTCTCCTATGTATATATATATGCATATATATATATATATATATATATATATATATATATATATAAGTCCGGAAGTATGTTCCGGGACATTTGGCAGTTTCCAGGACTGTCCTGGAAAAAATTCATGTCTTACGGCAATTTTCGGGAGTTTTTTGAATCTGATTACATTATATGCGTTATATTCCAGGACTGTACATTTCAAAAAACGTAAACAGTCCCGGAACATACCTCTGGACCTACATATATATATATATATATATATATATATATATATATATGCATATATATATACATAGGAGAGAGTTGGATATTACCGAGTCCCAAAGAATTGAAGCGTATATCTAAGCTTAGAAATGTTTCAAAAAAACAAAATGTGCAGTTTTAGATAGGTAATTTATTTGTCTATCCATATATAATAGTAATAATCTTCAAAAGTTATATATATATATATATATATGTGACGATATATACGATATAATACGATATAATACGATATAATATATATATATATATATAATATATATACTATATATATTATATATATATATATATATTAGATCGTATTATATCGTATATATCGTCACATATATATATATATCAATATTGTATATATAAAGTATCAAATTATTAACGTCTTGCCGATCAATCGGAACCAAAACCAATGGTCAATATCGTCATGATAATTACTTGCAATTTGTAGTCGATGAAATGAACGTTTTAATGTTAAATAGTATCTTCGTTTCTTCCGGCGACAATTTCTCTGTCACAAACAATTTCTTGCCAATTAACACAGAGTTGCAATTAGTATCACAACAAGTTCGCGAAAGTGATACAAGAAAAAGTGGCACGATGATACTAAAATCGTTTAACAGCGTCTTTGATGTCCGCACTGTCTTTGTTCTCCGGATAGAACAAATGACTGTTCTTTAGATACATAATCGTACCTGGAGTGTGCGAAATGTCTTTCTGCAATTGTGTGACTTAAGTGCAAAAGCATGCCTCTTCGTAGTCACTATTGTCTATCATTCCTCTCTCTCTCTCTCTCTCTCTCTCTCTCTCTCTCTCTCTCTCTCACTCTCTCTCTCTCTCTCTCTCTCTCTCTCTCTCTCTCTCTCTCCTCTCTCCTCTCTCTCTCTCTCTCTCTCTTTCTCTCTTCCCCCTCCCTCTTTGTTATATTTTACTTTCCTCGCAGTAAGAAAAGTGCATATAAAAATTTGTCCCATAATGCACGTTACGCGTCAAAAACTGATGAGAAAAACGTTCGTATTTTTTTTATATGTACTTTTTACTATTCGTATTTATATTTTGCCTTCGACAAAAGATAAAACACAATACTAATAATCGAAATAAAAGCAATTAAGGTTCTCTTCCTCGAATAGAAATCTTCCATTCGTATTGCCCATATTGTGCAGACTCTCATTAAAACGAAACTCTCTGTACAGTGAGGATTATTGTTCTTTAAACAACGATAGTACAATCAAGCAACAATCTCGTTGCAGTGACCCGTACGATCGCTTCCACGACACTTTTATCCGGCGCTAATTAAATTGCGAGTAACAATTAACGCTGTAACAATTAGCATCGCGTTCTCCGCGACACACTCGCCTCCTCTTCCCCCTCCGGTTTTATTGTATTGTACAACGCTCTTTTGTGCTCTTTATTCGATTATTACGCTAATCAAATTTCTGCCACGCATCGTTTCGTAACCGGGCGCGATTGTACCGCATTGCCGTTGCGTGCATCGACAATTGTACCGCTATATCTGTTTGCATTCGCCGTGGTGCAGAACGGCGCGAAGAGTCCGAGGACGCCGCGAGGCCCAATCTCCTGTGTGTGTTCCTCGCCTCGCCGATGTCGGGCCAGTCAGTCGGTCAGTCGGTGAGTATTGGTGAGTATATTATTAGCGTAATTTCTCAGACCGGCCGACGGCGATATGCCATCTCGCATTTCGTGACAAAATGCGGCGAAGGTGTCCCTGATCGGGCCGACGTAGAGACCCTCCAACTTCAGGGAAAGACTGACCAAAAGGCGAATTGTTTCTGTTTTTATTTGCATTCAAACCGGAAACAAAAAAGACGGAGATATTAATATGAAAGTGTAGGGAGGAAGACAGGATATCTACTATTTCCTGTTTGGATGCAATAAATGGCGGCGAATTAACCAGTCTCTCTTTGGAGGGTCCTAGGGCCGATTGAGCTATGCATAAATCGTGGATCATACGAGCCGAGAAATCCCATGCCGCGCCCGAATGTAGAAGGTAGCCTCCTTTACATCCCGCTCCTACGCCGCAATCACGCGCCACAATCGATGGGTTGAATTAGCGGAAACGACTCGACTGAGAAGAGATTCGCGTGTGAAAATCTCGTATAGGAACGAGCGATTCGTTGCGGCTCTTGTCATAACATTCGGTGAAACGTGACGCGTTTAAAGGAAAATTTGTTTCTAGAAAGAGAAAACGTTGGGAAATTATTTACCGGAGTACATTTACATTCACGATCTTTCAAGTTTTATCGCGTTCGATGTATGTTAAAAGTAAATGATACATGAATGCAACGTGCAATTAAAAGGATCATTAAATTGCTCTGTATAATACGTCACATTAGCTTCTAACGGTCAAAGCTAAAAATTACAAAGTTGTAAACTTATCCTCTACGTCTACGTCGTCATTCACAATCGCATCGATGCTATACTTTGTGCGACGATACTCGATAAATAGTAACTGATAACGTTTATAATTATATAATAGTGTATTTGCTCATAGACAATAAATGGCCGTGAATTCTAATTGTAAGTGTTACACTCGGTTTTATGATACCGCTGAGAGACTAAAATTACAGGAACAACTTGTGTAACCTGTTGCACTTTGACCTCTCTTTAAACTTTCGTTTATCCTACCTACGCTACGTCCCGATTCCGTTGTAAATATTTTTTTTAATGCAAAATCAATCTAAAGGGAGATTTAGAGGAAGATCTAGACGGAAGATGTATATTTAGTTAGTTTTAATGTAAAGGGGATTATTAAATTCTTTCGATACATCGCATCGCTACCGTATTTCTTCAATTAAAACAAATTTTGTCATATTTAAGAAATTTATTTAAAATATATTTTAAATATTGCATATAAGAGATAATATATGAGATAAACATAAGAAATGTATAACATACATATTTAGAATATTGATAACTGCATAATTTGTTAACATGGTAAAATTATATTTGTACAGAAAACAAGATTGACATCAAACCGAACGCATTGGCGATTATATATGAAACGTTTTATTAATCTTACAATTAACGTTATTAAATCCGTAAATATACTTCAACATTAAATTATAACATTAATGACAACGTCGTAGCACGTTACATGATTCTTTCATCGTTGCAAAGTATTCGGTTCGATAAACATTACGACGTTACAGCGTCGATTCCCTGCGAGGCATTCAGCCTGAAAGAAAAAAAATACAGAATACGCGTCGCCTTCGTTTCCGTGTTTCGCTTTTTGCTTCCTCATAGAGGAAGCTTTGTTGTCGTAAACCTCGTATATGGATCTTTGATCGCGTATAAAGCTAGGTCAACCAAATTTTAAAGAAATATATTAAATAGGAGTAGAAAAAGCCGAAGAAAATAACGTTTTTTTAGTTTTCTATGCCCATGTGTTCAGAATGTCCTAAAACGTCGAAAAATACACTTTTTTTTTAATGCTGTATATACGTATGTACACCTTGTAAATGGTGTGGTTGTTCTAACTTCCGCAAAGTTTGAGATATCGGGCTAAGTTTTTTTTCTTAAATCGATAGAGTATCATTAAAGGAAGGTTGGTATTAAATTTGGCGATGACCGGTAAAGGGGTTCTTCTTTGTAAAATTTTGAATTTTTTGAGAAATGTACATACGTGATTGCTCTAACTTCCGCCAATTTTTGAGATATTGGGCTATTTCTAATTCTATTATATTCCTCAGTTTTTTCTACCCCTATTTTATATATAATAATTCTTTAAGATTTAGTTGATTATACCCAGCTTTGTACGCGATCATAGAACTATAATTTTTTGAGAAATGACTATTATGACAATTTAACATATTATTTGAACAAAAATACATTAAAAGCGATACCCTAATCTGATCTAGAATAATGTAATATTTGACCCAGAAGAGAATGGAGTTCGTAAAATTTTGTAAAAATTATATAAAAATAAAAAAGTGCACATTCCTAATTTGCACACTTTTTTCAATTTAGAGCGCGGAAGAAGGCTATTTAAAAAGGATTAAAGATCAACGCGGGGTCAATGGAAACATCCTAACGATCTCTCTCATTCTCCTCCTCCGACGAAAGTGTAACAGCACCAGAGATTCGCTAGGCCAAAGAGACTAGATGGTAGTGCGACTACGGGAATCGGCAGAGGCACACTCCTCGACTCGAGCACACAATCCACGCTCCCGATGGACTTTCTCGGGGTCACGGAGTTGAACCGAGTGGTGTATCTGAAATCGCGGTGCACCTAAGAATGTCGGTAAAAGGTGGAAGAAGCTGTTGTGTAGAGAGAAACGACGGAACGTTCTTGATAAGAACAGCTAGTACTTTGTTGGTCTCTCGTCGCCGAAGTGCATCCTTGTTGCGTGGGATGAAACTTGAAAGTAAATCGCGGAGCAGTTTAGACGAAGTTTCAGAATTCCAAAGAACGTTTTCTGAACGAACTACGTGTTTGCGATCGAGCGAGGAACGCGAATAATCGAGTGACGTGATAACAAAGGGGTTTTCAGGGAGTTCAAAGATTTTTGCATGCGATTTATTCGTAAAACAACACCGTGTAATAACATAAGCCGCATCAAATCCCGTAAACGTGTGACAGAAACTTATTTTTCGAAGCGATTCATTAATTTATTAAGCCGCAGCGAGGCGGCGTGTACATACGCGGTAACAGAAAAACCAGCTACATTAATTACTGAATCCCGAATTCAATACAAAGCCCACGCGACTCGACGCGAGAAAAACGTTCTTTGTGCCGGGAGTGGCCGTCCGGTGACCTTATTCGAGTAACTATGATCGGTTCGTGTTTTCGGTCTACGTCATCTGACCGGGAAGACACTGCAGTTGGCAAAGGGACTACGTTGTGAGTGTGTTAATTGTTTCATCGGCGATCGAGACTGTCGGCACGCGGCGGTGATAATAGTGCTGGTAATTCGCGGTTTCTCAAATTGCACAGGTTACATCATAAAGCGCGAGCGCGCGAATCCGGTTAATCAACAGCCACGGCGCCGGCGAAAACGGAGGAGCTGTGTAATCGGATGCCTGTTGCTGTTGTTGCTGCTACTGTTGCTGCTGTTGCAGTTTCCCCAATGCGGCGACACGTGCGGAGCAATGCTATTACGCCGGATGTCTCGAGAATGATTCGCAGGTAACACAAAGGGTCGAGTCCGATCTGCTCGGTGAAAACGTCTCGATGTGCCGTGAAAGGTCCGATGTCGCACGTAGCCGCGATCCGCCACGGGTGATTCGATCGTCTCGTCGGCGCGAAAGGATCCTGCACATCCTCCTGCTGTTCGTAACGCTGCTCAGCTACAACGTCCGAGGTTAGCGCTACACTGCTCGACAAGATTTACTTTTTTTTCCATTGCTAGTGGCGAGTGCACTTTGCAAAAAACAGTGTTGGGCATCAATCAATTAAAGCTTTAATCAATTAATCAATTTATTGAATATTTAATTGCAATTAACTTAGTTGTTAAGTATGTGTATTAGAATTACGTAAAAATTTAATTTCTTTCAATTATTTAACAATCACATTACATTAATAAAAAATTATAAATCAGAATTATTACGTGCTATTTTATTCGAACTTACTTCTTTGTCTCTTTTCTTATTTGCCATCTTATTCTATAAAAAAAAAACATTCTCACAAGGACGTATGTACAAACAACCAGAGAGAATAATATCTAGCCTTTAAAATAAGTAACACATTAAATCATCATCACGATAAAAATTAATTGTTAATTGTACCTACAATTAAAATTAATAAGTAATTAAATAATTAGTTTTGATTGTAAGAACAATGAACAATTAATTATTTGTAATTATGTAAAACAAATACGTACTCACAACTAACTAATTTAATTGCTAATTGCAATTAACAGTTAAAATTTTAATTTTTAGTCGTTAATTGTCAATATGATTTAATTGTGCTCAACACTGACGAAAAATCTAAAAATCGTCTTCTCGATGTATAGATATATTAACTTTTTCAAAAAAGGTAAAAAAAGGCGCCAAGTACACGCAATGTATTTTGTAAATTCAAAAATCCAACCTAAGTAGTAGCTTTATTTCTCCTTAACAAAATTATATATTATCACAAAATTACGTTACCTAACTTAACCTAAGTGATATGTATAAATCCAAAAATCCAACCTAAGTGGTAGTAGCTTTAATTTCTCCTTTTTAACAAAATTATTATATCACAAAATTATGTTACCTAAACTCAAGTAAAATGTATTTCAAAAAAAGATGTGAAATCTTTAAATTGCGCCAATTGCAAAGAGAATATGTATATTACTTTGAAAAATAATTGTTGTGCAACTATTTTTAAAAAATAAAACCTAAGTGGTATATATCTTTGTGTTCCCATTCAAAGGTCTTCCTATTCCAACCCAAATGGTAATTGCTTCTTAATTCTCCTTAACAAAATTATAATATTACAAAGAATCATTTTAATCACAAAGAATTAAAGAGATAACAGTAGGTACAAAATAAAAATATTTAATTAAAATAAGATTAATAAATTCTTGTAAAAAAAACTTGGCGCTGCTAGACTTCGAAATTTAAACATTAAAATTTAAACATTAGTACTGAAATTTTTGATTAAATAAAAAAACAATAAACATAATTTAAGGAAGAATGTGACGGGAATAAAAAATCAGCGCCAAGTTTTTTTACAAGAAAAATTTATTTATTTTATTTTAATTAAATCAAGAGACACGGTAGTGTCTCGCGCCAAGTACACGCGAAGCGAGACCGCACCGTGACTCTTTTACGCGACGCGACGGGTTGCGAGTACCCGAGACGTTGAGATCTCGATAACGAGTGAACGGATCAAGTTCTAAGTAGGCTTGATCGATAGCTTGGGGTCCAATTAGGGGGGGTTTCTCTTATAATATTCCGCTACTACGTGCCCTACGAGCGGAGATATTACGACGCAAAGTCCAAATGTGAAAAATTTTATTTAAGATACTCCTCCTCCTCCTCCTCCTCCTAACGCCGCGACGTCTTATGACATATCAGAGAATGTCCCTTTCACTTTTTCGACGCTGGCGGCGCAGGTATCGCCAGTTTCGATATCGCGCGCGTATTTCGAACGATCTAGTAGATAAATTATAGGTCGATAGACTTATCGGTCAGGAGGAAGATTTCTATTTAAATAAATTAGGTATTATATATATTGAGTCAATTGCTTCATGTTTATCTGGAGAGATTTCGTATCTTTACATCGTATTACCACCGCTAAGAGTCTCGAGGACAAGCAACGAGTTCGGACTTATTTCGCGGACGACACGTTTTAACGTGTTCGGACGTGTTTTGTCCGGACGGAAATTTTTTTGAAGTATTGCGACTGTTACTGTCTGTATTGTGATTTCTTAATATATCGAGCTTGAAATACAGCATAATTGCACCAATACCATAATACGCAGAATTATATACGAATCGAATAATGGCCGAAGCAAACCGAAAAGGACAGCAGTGCCAATAACTGGTGGAAGAAGAAGAAGTATTACCACCGCTGCCGGAAAAAAAGTTCTCTACGCTTGGCAGAAAGCAGAAAGTGCCGCTAGAGAATTTTTAAGTCGATTCTTATGAATCAAGCTTGAATTCAATGTCTAGGTATCCCAGGTTGCCGATGACGAGGTCCAGATAGTGCGCTTCATAATTTTCGGTGTCCAGGTGTAATAATACGTTGAATTCGATGTTTACGTGTCCCAGGTTGCCGATGACGAGGTCCACATAGTGCGCTCCGTAGTTTTCGGTGTCTACGTGTATTAATACCTTGAATTCGATTTCCACGTGTCCCAGGTTGCCGATGACGGTATCCAGATAGTGCGCTTCATAGTTTTCGGTGCCCAGGTGTAATCGTACGTTGAATTCGATGTTTAGGTGTCCCAGGTTGCCGATGACGAGGTCCACATAGCGCGCTTCGTAGTTTTCGGTGTCTACGTGTATTAATACCTTGAATTCGATGTCCACGTGTCTCAGGTTGCCGCTGACGGGATCCAGATAGTTCGCTTCATAGTTTTCGGTGTCCGGGTGTAATAATACGTTGAATGCGATGTCTAGGTGTCCCAGGTTGCCGATGACAATGTCTAGATAATGAGCTCCGTAGTTTTCGGTGTCTACGTGTATTAATATCTTGAATTCAATTTCTAGGTGTCCCAGGTTGCCGATGACGAGGTCCACATAGTGCGTTTCGTAGTTTTCGGTGTCTACGTGTATTAATACCTTGAAATTGATGTCTAGGTGTCCCAGGGGTTGCTGATGATGAGGTCCAGATAGCGCGCTCCGTAGTTTTTGGTGTCTAGGTGTAATAATACCCCGAATTCGATGTCTACGTGTTCCAGGTTGCCGATGACGAGGTCCACATAGTGCGCTTCGTAGTTTTTGGTGTCTAAGTGTATTAATATTTAATAATCGTGACTGTGCATAAATGTTCGTGTAAAGGGGAATATTTTCCTTTAAAAAGGATATTAGGAGTCCTTTATAATGTTAATATTACGGTAATAATAGACAATATTAATAAAAGATCAAAGAATGAGTTCAATATTTTATAGTTTATTTTATTCTTTACGTAAACATAAATTGTAAAATACTCTGTTGTACTCCAGTAGGTAATACTTTTTCTAATTCTTTATGATCCAACCACTGGTATTTTACGTTGTTGTTGATATTTCCATCCATATGTTTGGCTAAGAAATAAAATATTTTAGCACCATAACTTCCTTGCTCGCAAAGCTTCTTAGGATATTTGTATTTGTAGAATCCGATAAGTGCATTTCCATAAAACTTCACTTTTATTGTTGCACCACATGTATCTTGTAATACTCTCTCCGCAGTCTGTAAAAAAATTGATGAAGAATATTTTCAAATCATTTTTTTTGTCCTCATTAAGGTATTCACATGCAAAATTAATTGTAGATACGAATTACTTAGATATTTACTATATTTTCATAATAAAATCCATGTTTTTGCAGCTCTCGTACAATAGAAATCCAAGTACAGATGTGTGAACGTGCTATAGAACTTCTTGTGCTACCTGGAGATCAGAGCTGCTTGCTTTTGGATATCGATTGTGGGTCAGAGCTCAGTGGCAGTGTATTGGAAGATCAGGGACACGTATGGATAGGTGTGGACATCTCTTCAGCTATGCTTGGAATTTTAATTATGGTGCGATACAGTTATATTTTAAGAATATTTTTTTACAGCATATGTAACATATGCATATATATATATATATATATATATATATATACTTATATATATGTAGGTCCAGAGGTATGTTCCGGGACTGTTTACGTTTTTTGAAATGTACAGTCCTGGAATATAACGCATATATATGTAATCAGATTCAAAAAACTGTCCCGAAAATTGCCGTAAGACATGAATTTTTTCCAGGACAGTCCTGGAAACTGCCAAATGTCCCGGAATATATCGATGTAAAAAATAAACGTCCCGGAACATACTTCCGGACCTACATATATATATATGTAATAATGTAAATAATAAAGTAATGGATCTGCCCATATATATATGGGCAGATCCATTACTTTTCGACCAAAGGTTGCGGGGGTGGGTCACCGATTTTGATGCCGATTTTTTCCTTGAAAGTACACTAAAAAGGAGATGATCCTGAAAATTTGACCCCGATTCGATCAAATCCGGCCGCTAAAAAATTTTTTGAATTTTGAAAAAAGTCGATCTTTTAGTCATTTTTAAAAATTTATATCTCAGTTTCTATATAACTTAGAGACTTGTTTGAGACCGCATTCTTTTCTGTAAACCCTCTACTTTTAAGGAAAAAATTGGTCATTGGTTTACACTCAAGTCCGGCTTCATGGCGAGCTGCTAACTAAACCACTGTTTTAGAGAAATTTTGCCTATATTTGAAATGCTGTCATATCTATAGTTTTCGAAGTAGAGGGTTGATCAGCAGCTGATATTTTTTGTTCAGGTATACTCTGAAGAAATCTACTCACTTTTTACTTGATTGCTTCTATTTCGTTAAGTTATGGCCATCTAAAGCCGATAGATAGCCAGAACTTTTTTCTTTCAACTCGAAATCCTTTGAAATTTTCAGGGAATATACTTCATTATATCCTTAAACAATCCTGAAAATTTCAATTTTGGAATAGAAGTGGTTTCCGAGTTATGAAGTTTTTAAAATGTCAACTTTTCGATTTAATATGACATTTTTTGTGGTTTTATCAATTTTGTAAATTTTATATAAATGTAGCAAGCTTGCTATAACGAAGAATTAATTACACACACAGCTCGTCTTTCAAATGTATTTTTTTTTGTCCGTTTACATCTCTCCTCACTTGTCTCCGTCTCTACGCAACTCTTAGTAGCGAACTTCACATAACACGGCGTCCCACTAATCGTGCGCGCTACAATTCGGCCAGACTGACTGGGTTTGGTCCCCAAACCACATACACACACACAGCTACAATTCGGACCAATTCGTAAAATTAAATGTGATTTTAACGAGGGGGTAACCACTAAATGTAATCGTGGGACAATGTCCCCGAAATCATTATGAAATCATCAGAAATCATATGAAATCACCAGAAATCATATAAAATCACTAGAAATCAAAATCATATGAAATCACTAGAAATCATATATGAAATCAGCAGAAATCATTTTGAATCTCCGTGTTATCACTGGAAATCATGTGGAATCACCATGAAATCACCATGAAATCCTCGGTGAAATCTGATAATGTCTGTTAAGTTAACATTCCTCTCCCACAAAAAATTGGAATAACACATATACAGAAATTAAGTGCTCTTTATGTGTTAATTATGTGCTCTATTCACGATTTTTGTGCTCGAGCAGTTTTGCGGGAAAACGCAATTGAAAGTGGAGGTGTTGGCTTAACGTAAGCTAGCATCCCCACTCACTAAAATTACATATAAAATAAAAAACTCAATATGCTAAAATTATGTGCTTTTAAATTTCTCAAACAAAATTAGTCTATCTATAATAATAATTTAAAAGATATACACAAAAAAAGATTATATACTACTGATATAAGAGTAAAGTATTAGTTAAAATACAGAAAGCTAAATAATTCTTGTTTTAAAATGTTTCTTGATTGATGTGTTCTCGAAATATGCACAATGAAATTTTCGTGCTCATCCCCTTCCACCGACCCGAACGTGAGCACCCCATACGTACAAATTTATCAATATTTTTTTATAATAATTAGCTTTATTAAGAATTTTCCCGAATTATACCCCTGTCTAGAAACTTTTCAACGGCAGTGTAAATAATTCCAACGGCACTTTATTTATATCAATTGATTTAACAATGTTCCAAGTACATCTGGAAATTTTTTCAAGCTGATCGCACTTGTCAATTTAAAATGGTGGACAATCAAAGTGTGTGTAGGGTCAGATTGACTCATAAGTGTTCTTTTGAAAAAAACGTAATTTACGAAAAAAAAGTTTTATTTTTTTATTTTTAATATTTTTGGCTAAAAATTTTTCTGGAAAAAAAACAGGGTCAAATTGACCCTGTGTTCTCCGAGGGTTAAGAAAAAAAACAAAATATAAACCATTATAAATAAAACAGAATATTAAATTCGATGCCTGTTGGCGAGTGATAATCAGAGTTGGTTTGATATAATGCGAGTTTATTCGAATTACTGTACGATTACAATTGATACACGTGGTTGACCGTGCGACGCCATAAAGAGAACTGAACTGAATCCACGAACATGAAAATAGAATAGATAGGCGTCGGTAATATCGCGATTCGTTAGTTCGAGTAAAGCCACTTCGTATCTCCAACACCTCCCCTCGAAGTCGTAGGCTCGAGCTAGGTTACTCGCGCAACTCAATCATCCCCAAGCCATCCTGGCACTGAGTGTGTTTATGTCCGGTTAATCCCTTGGTTAATATGTCTGCCGGCATATCATTGGTAGACATATACTGAAGCTCAATCGCGCCCGATGCACAATGATCTCGAATGAAATGGTGTCGCAAGTCGATATGTTTGGTTCTCGAATGATGCACACCAGTGCTGTATACCAAACGCTGTGCTCCCTGGTTGTCGTTGAACAGTATGGTCCCGTCGCATGGTCCTGTTGTGTCGCGTAATAGACCTTGAAGATAAATTGCTTCTTTGGTAGCCTCCGACATGGCCATATACTCGGCCTCTACACTCGATAGCGCCACAGTTCGTTGCTTTCGAGCTTCCCAACATATTGCTGCTCCTGCTAGGATAAATGCGTATCCCGAATATGATCGCCTGTCAACTGCATTGGCACCCCAGTCTGCGTCAACTACTCCGTACAATGGTATATCTGATTTTTGGTACATCAGACCATGACTCTCGGTGCCCCTCAGGTATCTGAGGATTCTTTTGGCTGCCAGCCAGTGCTCCGTTGAATAATTCGTATTGAATTGACTCAGGAAATTAACCGCGTACGTGATATCTGATCTCGTAGATACCGCAAGATACATCAATGCTCCAATAAGGCGTTGGAAAGGGTATTGTCTCATTATCTTCTCATTAGCTCGTGACGGTTTTGTCAGTTGCACATTTGTATCAATCGGAGTCCTCGCTGGTTTGCAATCTTGCATGCCAAAACGCTCCAAGATGGCTTCAGTGTATTGACGCTGTGTTAAGATAACACTATAGTCAGCCTCGTCTTGTTGAAACTCGATTCCCAGGCAATTATTCACTGGTCCCAAGTCTTTCATCTCAAATGACTCCGCCAAATTCCGCTTCACCTCCTTCATCCAGCTCAGGTCGTTGGTTGCAATCACAATATCGTCGACATAAATTGCAATTATCATCATGCAATTTTTCCTTCGTGACGTAAACATACATGGGTCTTGGTCCGTTGGTTGCATACCCATTTGCTTCAGTCTTGACACAAGACGACGATACCATTGCAGCCCTGATTGTCGCAATCCATAAAGCGCTTTCTTCAACAAGCACACACTATCTTGATATGCGTTCAATGCATGTAGCCAGCGTTTTGCAGTTCTTATAATATCTTCTTTCCGAATTATTTCCGCATTTTAACCCACGCGTTTTCCAGCGATGATTTTCGTCAGTACCTCGCATAACTGCTCAGGTACCTCCATGTACACGTCCTCTTCCAACTCACCATTGAGGTAGGCAGTTACCACATCCATTTGATGGATTTGCAACCCTAACTCTGCCGACAGTGCCGCCAATAATCGAATTGAAGTCGATCTTGCCACGGGAGAATAAGTTTCATGGAAATCCTCCCCTGCACGTTGTGAGCAACCCTTTGCTACGAGACGTACTTTCTTCTTTGTGACTAGTCCACTATCTTTGGTACAGAAAACAAATCTACTACCAATCACTTTTCGCTTTTGTGGTCTTGATACAATTTCCTAAGTGTTGTTGCGTATCTGCGCAAGGTATTCATCTTCCATGGCTGTTCTCCAGTCTTCGACGTCGTCGCTTTGCTCCGCTTCTTGCCACGTTGTAGGATCGTGTGTTATTGTTAAATTACATTCCATAAACGCGTCATCGTCGTCTGGAGTCTCATCAGGTAGACCCTCATCGTCCGAATCCTCACTATCCTCACCATCGTTTCCGTCATTGTTGTTAGCGGCCTGATGATATAGTTTTCTCGGCCTTCCGACCGATCCGGTACGCAATAGCATCGGCCTTCCCCTTCCGCGTTTCGGTGGTTGAAGCCTTGTTGGTAAAGGAGTAGAGCCTTCCGTTGCCCTTCGTTTAGGCGCTCTAACAATGACATCTCGATCTCGAGGTACTTCTGTGTGATGCCTTTCCTTGATGACAACTTGAGGTCCCTCGGCGTGATGCTCCTCTGCTTTGTCCTCAATCAGCTCTTCTTCCTGCTCGTGTCCCTTAGTTTCGGTTTGGTCGAGTTTCTCGTCTTCAAGAAACTCTTGGTATTCACGATCAAAAGCTGACTCGTTCAAGAATTTCACGTCGCGACTCACGATTACTTTACGCGATTTCGGTAGCCACACGCGATACGCTTTTGATTCGTTTGAGTATCCTACGAAAATACCCTCCTCCAATCTCGAGTCAAATTTTCCTTTTTGGGGATTTTTGTCCGACACGAACACTCTCGAACCAAAGAATTGAAAATATATTACCGTAGGTATTTTTCCCTTCCATAATTTATACGGTACCTGTCCATCCAGTGATTTTGTCACGCACCGATTTCTCACATAGCACGCGGTATTTACCGCCTCTGCCCAAAATACTGGAGAAACATCCGCTTGACGCATCATGCACCTAGCCATTTCAACCAGCGTCCGATTCTTTCTCTCCGCCACGCCATTTTGTTGGGAGGTATGCGGTGTCGATAATCGCCTCGCGATACCGTTTTGCTCCAAGAATTGGTCGAATTCCTTGTTGCAGTATTCTGTCCCGTTGTCCGACTGCAATGCTTTTATCTTTCTCCCTGTTAAAGTTTCTGCCGCGGCCTTGTATTTTTTAAATGCACTCAAAACATCGCTTTTGTTTTTCACAAAGATAACCTCGCACCAACGCGACCTATCGTCGATAAATGTCACAAAGTACTTTGCGCCAGAATGTGACGCAGTTCTCATTGGTCCACACACATCTGAATGCACTATTTCTAATACGTTTTTTGTACGACCGCCTTCACTTCTCGGAAATGGAGCTCGAGTTTGTTTCTCGCGAATACACACTTCGCACTTCGACATCGTTTGATCGATTTTAAGTTTCAATCCGTGCACTACTCCGCTTTTCGCCATGCTTTTTAAGTCTCGTTCGTTTAAATGTCCCAACTTGTAATGCCACTCATCGATCTCACTCTTCGTATGATTCACGGACATCGCCACATTATCCCCTTTTCTCGCCGCATCGTTTTCATTTATCGCGTCTTTACCCCTTCGCACGTAATACAAATTTCCGATTCTATCTGCTCGAAAAATTATTTCTCCGTGCTCACCGGTCACGGTCGCGTCTTTTTCACGAAAATGTACTTCATATCCGCGATCCGTTATTTTTGACACTGATAACAAGTTTGTACGTAAATCCGACACGTAATATACTTTTTCAAAGTTTACATTTGTCTCCCGTTTACCATTGCTCACGGCCATTCGCACGTTTCCCGCGCCCGTTATACTCGTTGACTCACTGTTCGCCAAATTCAATGTCTTATGCACACTTTCGATTTTCTCGAATTTTGTCTTTTCAGTACACATGTGTGCAGTGCATCCACTGTCCAAGCACCATTCTACACCATTTACGCTTTCGCGATTAAATAGCACCGTCTCAACTGTATTCAACATCGCCGTGTCCCCGCGCGCGTGTTCCGAACTCACCGATTCATTGTCATTGTCTTCCACCTGTCGTGCACTCACTTGTAAATTCGCAGGATACTTTGCCAGACATCTTTTGGCAATATGACCGATTTTACCACAACGGAAACATTTAGGTTTTCCTTGTCCCGCACCAGCTTGGCTTTCGGTTTTATTGTTTCTCGAATCTTCACGACTATCATGTGGCACACGCGTGTTCTGACGAAACCTTGACCTTTTCGCGTACATAACATTCTGCTCTGAATTGTCGCTCGCTTTTCGCGATTCGTATTCTTCGAGTATTTTCACTCGCAATATCTCGGGATCTGGCAATTCATCTCGTGTCTCAATAGCGCAACGAAAATTTCCAAACGATTCTGGCAGACTGTATAACAACAAGATTGTTAACACTTCCTCGTTGACTACCAAACCGATCTCTTTTAATTTTGCCACTGCCTCGAAAAATTCCGTTAGGTGGGTTCGCACATTGTCCCCCTCTTTCAATCGTGACAAAATGATTTTCTTCAAGAGTATCGCTTTTCGCGCCGGTCCCTTCGACTGGAATGTCGATTCGATTTTTAGCCATACTTCTCTAGACGTTTCTAGACCACGGATCACGTTCAACTCCGACGTACTCATCGACAACACGATATCGGCTTTTGCTTTCGCATCCTTATTTGTCCATTCCATCGCATCTGTCCCAGACGACGGCCTCACTTTTGTCCCGTTCACGTAGGCCCATACGTCGTTTTTCACCAGTATAGCCTCCATCTGCATTTTCCACGTATCGTAATTTTCGGCAGTTAACGGCTCGATTTTCATAATCGCCGACATTTTCACACCACTTTTACTGTCTCTTATTGTCTCAGTCTTTATCTCGCGATTTCTCTATTTTCGCGTACTGGTTCTCACACTAACGGTTTTCCCGCATACGCGACGCGCGGTACACCGCAACCACTTTTTCGCCGAGTTCTTCACTCGCGACTTTAAATCGAATACTCGCGTTTCACGTACTCTGGGCCCATAACCTGTTGGCGAGTGATAATCAGAGTTGGTTTGATATAATGCGAGTTTATTCGAATTACTGTACGATTACAATTGATACACGTGGTTGACCGTGCGACGCCATAAAGAGAACTGAACTGAATCCACGAACATGAAAATAGAATAGATAGGCGTTGGTAATATCGCGATTCGTTAGTTCGAGTAGAGCCACTTCGTATCTCCAACAATGCCAATATAATCACAGATTATTTCATAGTTAATGGCACATTAAACTTTGAAAAAAAAATATTAAATATACATAAAGTATATAGCTTTCTCTAAAAAAAACCGGAATATTAACATAAAGTATATAGCTTTTTATAACAGCAAAATAAATGACATTATTTATTATAAAAAACTTATCCTAGCTTGTAATTTGAAAGGTCCTGTAGAGAGAATCAATAAAGTCTTTTGATGTCTGTTAAGTTAGCACCCCCCCACCCCACAAAAAATAGGAATAACACATATACAGAAATTAAGTGCTTTTTATGTGCTAATTATGTGCTCTATTCATGATTTTTGTGCTCGAGCGGTTTCGCGGGAAATTGCAATTAAAAGTGGGGGTGCGGGCTTAACGTAAGCTAGCACCCCCATGCATTAAAATTACATATAAAATAAAAAACTCAATATGCTAGAATTATATGCTTTTTATATGCTTTCAAATGCCTCAAACAAAATTAGTCTATCTGTAATAGTTTAAAAGATATACACAAAAAAAGATCTATATACTACTGATATAAAAGTAAAGTATCAGTTAAAATACAGAAAGCGAAATAATTCTTGTTTTAAAATGTTTCTCGATTAATGTGTTCTCGAAATATGCACAATGAAATTTTCGTCCTCATCCCCTTCCACCGACCCGAACGTGAGCACCCCATACGAAGTACCAGTTAAAATACTGATAGCAAATTGGTTTTAGTCTTAAAATGTTCCTTAATTTATGTGCTTTCAAAATATGTGGAATAAAAGTTTTGTGCTTATTCCCTTCACCCGACAAATCTCCTTAAAAGTGAGCACCTCATACGTACAAGAGTAAAGTACCAGTTAAAATACGGATAGCGAATTGGTTTTAGTTTTAAAATGTTCCTTAATTTATGTGCTTTCAAAATATGCACAATGAGATTTCCGTGCACTGGTACTTTACTCTTGTACGTATGGAATGCTCACTTTCAAGGAGGTTTGTCGGCTGAAGGGGATAAGCACAAAACTCTTATTCCACATATTTTGAAAGCACATAAATTAAGGAACATTTTAAGACTAAAACCAATTTGCTATCTGTATTTTAACTGGTATTTTACTCTTGTACGTATGGGGTGCTCACGTTCGGGTCGGTGGAAGGGGATGAGCACGAAAATTTCATTGTGCATATTTCGAGAACACATCAATCAAGAAACATTTTAAAACAAGAATTATTTAGCTTTCTGTATTTTAACTAATACTTTACTCTTATATCAGTAGTATATAATCTTTTTTTGTGTATATCTTTTAAATTATTATTATAGATAGACTAATTTTGTTTGAGAATTTTAAAAGCACATAATTCTAGCATATTGAGTTTTTTATTTTATATGTAATTTTAGTGAGTGGGGATGCTAGCTTACGTTAAGCCAACACCTCCACTTTCAATTGCGTTTTCCCGCAAAACTGCTCGAGCACAAAAATCGTGAATAGAGCACATAATTAGCACATAAAGAGCACTTAATTTCTGTATATGTGTTCCCAGGTAGCAGACAGTCGTCATAATGACGTGATTCTTACGTCATTTTATGACGTATGTTACGTCATTTATTCCTAAAGTTTAACGTAAAAATGACGTATTTTTCACGGTCCTAAGTCACATCCCAACGACGTCATTTTCTGACGTTTTATTGACGGCAAAAATAGGTCCAATGTACGACATACCGGTTTTTAGAAATGTTTTTTTATGAAATTAAAATTTAAAAATGTCCACTTGATAAACGTTTATAAAAAAACGTTCTTTTTCTATATTTAAGAAAAAAAAAGCATTTTAACTGTTTCTTTACATATCGTGTGTGTATAGCATAGCCCGCTGTCTCAAGGCGGTCACCCATCCTAGTACAGTACCGCGCCCGTGTCGCTTGACTTCGATGATCCAGTGGACAGTGACGATCTTCTGACCCTGATGCTTCCTTATTAACTGTACTTGTCTATAACGGTACATCTTTAAAGTGTTCAAAAATCTTGTAATGATATCTTCTTGATAGTTATAACACTGCATGAAATAGTTGTCATAAAACTAATGATTATACACACGCAACTAGATCCACTTATATCATAAATTCACCACTTCAATCATAAAGTTACGAAACACTATAAATGTAGGAATATTCCTGTGAAAAATATTGTGAAAAATACGTCATTTTTACGTTAAACTTTAGGAATAAATGACATAACATGCGTCATAAAATGACGTAAAAATCACGTCATTATGACGACTGTCTGCTACTTGGGTAGTCAATTAAACGTCTATATAATGTCATTTTACAAAGTCTTTTTGACGTATTAAAACATGACGTTAAATATACGTCACTTAATCGACGAATGACGTTACTGACCAATTATGACCAAATATTGACGTCAAAATGACGAGTGCTTGCTACCTGGGTTATTCCAATTTTTGTGGGGGAGGAATGTTAACTTAACAGACATTATCAGATTTCACCGAGGATTTCATGGTGATTTCATGGTGATTCCACATGATTTCCAGTGATAACACGGAGATTCAAAATGATTTCTGCTGATTTCATATATGATTTCTAGTGATTTCATATGATTTTGATTTCTAGTGATTTTATATGATTTCTGGTGATTTTATATGATTTCTGATGATTTCATAATGATTTCGGGGACATTGTCCCACGATTACATTTAGTGGTTACCCCCTCGTTAAAATCACATTTAATGTTACGAATTGGTCCGAATTGTAGCTGTGTGTGTGTATGTGGTTTGGGGACCAAACCCAGTCAGTCTGGCCGAATTGTAGCGCGCACGATTAGTGGGACGCCGTGTTATGTGAAGTTCGCTAGTAAGAGTTGCGTAGAGACGGAGACAAGTGAGGAGAGATGTAAACGGACAAAAAAAAGAATACATTTGAAAGACGAGCTGTGTGTGTAATTAATTCTTTGTTATAGCAAGCTTGCTACATTTATATAAAATTTACAAAATTGATAAAACCACAAAAAATGTCATATTAAATCGAAAAGTTGACATTTTAAAAACTTCATAACTCGGAAACCACTTCTATTCCAAAATTGAAATTTTCAGGATTGTTTAAGGATATAATGAAGTATATTCCCTGAAAATTTCAAAGGATTTCGAGTTGAAAGAAAAAAGTTCTGGCTATCTATCGGCTTTAGATGGCCATAACTTAACGAAATAGAAGCAATCAAGTAAAAAGTGAGTAGATTTCTTCAGAGTATACCTGAACAAAAAATATCAGCTGCTGATCAACCCTCTACTTCAAAAACTATAGATATGACAGCATTTCAAATATAGGCAAAATTTCTCTAAAACAGTGGTTTAGTTAACAGCTCGCCATGAAGCCGGACTTGAGTGTAAACCAATGACCAATTTTTTCCTTAAAAGTAGAGGGTTTACAGAAAAGAATGCGGCCTCAAACAAGTCTCTAAGTTATATAGAAGCTGAGATATAAATTTTTGAAAATAATTGAAAAATCGACTTTTTTCAAAATTTAAAAAATTCTCTAACGGCCGGATTTGATCGAATCGGGGTCAAATTTTCAGGATTATCTCCTTTTCTAGTGTACTTTCGAGGAAAAAATCGGCATCAAAATCGGTGACCCACTCCCCCAACCTTTGGTCAAAAAGTAATAGATCTGCCCATATATATAGCATATATATAATGTAACATATGCATATGTTACATATGCTGTAAAAAAATATTCTTAAAATATAACTGTATCGCACCATAATTAAAATACCAAGCATAGCTGCAAGCAGCTCTGATCTTCAGGTAGCACAAGAAGTTCTATAGCACGTTCACACATCTGTACTTGAATTTCTATTGTACGAGAGCTGCAAAAACATGGATTTTATTATAAAGATATAGTAAATATCTAAGTAATTCGTATCTACAACTAATTTTGCATGTGAATATTGTAGGATCGTAACGGAAGACACGAGGTGTATTAGGAATAAGCAAAGAAATTTTATTATTAACGAAGCGCACAAACGTCTTGGTCGTAGAGCTTCTCTCGGGCGACTGCCCTCATTCTCCTCTCAGCCAAGCGAGGGCGCCGCTGCGTCGCTCGCGATCCCACACTCGGCCATTCTGAAGTCAGCATTGTCCTCGATGCTCCGGATGTCTGCGTCATCGTCACAGTCACTGTCATTCCCTCCTGGGACGTCAATGTCTGGATCCCAGCCCTGGTTAGGCCATGGCTTAAGATTGTCTGCTGAAGTACTCGTACGTCTTGGACCCTCGTGTTCTCCAAGCTTCTCTACGATGTATCGGTCGCTCCGTAACACCGTGACTATTTTGTAGGGACCCAAAAACTTCGGATGCACCTTTAGACCAGGACCTAGTTGCGTTCTTCGAATGGCTACGACATCTCCGACTCGGTACTTGGTAGCAGATTTCCGTTTTTTATTAAAAGTCTCTCGATTCTCCTTCTGGATCTTTAAGATATTCTCCTTCGCCTTGCTGCGGATCGCTGATCTCTCTTGTTGAAAAGTCTCTATAGCCGTCTTCTGTAGAATCTCACGTAGCTGTAGATCCTCTTTTAATTGCATATCTCTTCCTATTAGCAACTCAAATGGTGAGGTACCAATATTTCGGTTAAATGAAGAGTTGATAAACTGTTGCACCTTGTCTACGTGCTTATACCACTCTTCTGGCTCGTCGTCGACAATTTACTAAGTATCGCAATGATAGATTGATTCAATCTCTCGACTTGGCCATTCGCGCGTGGAACTCCCGTCGTAATCAGGTTATGTTCTATGTTCTCTTCTTCGCAATACTGCTTGAAAGCATGCGATGTAAACGCCGTTCCTCGGTCTGAAATTATCCTCCTAGGATTTCCAAAAATTGTAGCTTGCTTACGTAATCGGGCGATCACTTCATCCGTCGTCGTGGATCTAGTAGGATATAACCAACCAAACTTTGTGAACGCGTCGACTACAACAAATATATGAGCGTAGCTCTTCTTCGTCGATGGGATTGGACCTAGATGATCGACATGGTAGGTATCAAGTGGTCTATCTTCCTTGGGTAATGGCCGTAACAGACCTTCAGCTTTTCCTCGCTTCTTCTCTGCCAACAGACAACGTATGCAGATGCCGATAACTTCCTGTACCTTGGACCGCATTTGAGGAAACCAATAGTCACGCTGCAGCAGATATTCAGTATTTCGCCATCCAAAATGGCCTTGCTCGTGTGCCTGCAGGTTGACTTCCTTCTGCATGACTTTAGGCACAACTAACAAAAGTTCTCCACCATCTTGTTTGTATAATACTTCGTTGGCCATTACAAAGTCCTTGTTACCGTCCGTCTTCATCGACTTAATCCTTTCTCGTAATTCTGGGTCGTCCGTTTGAGCTTGTTTAATTTGGGCCACCAATGCACTTTGCATTCTGTGTATGGTGAGACACTCCACTGGATTCCGGCTCAACGCATCTACATGACGCATGGCTGTACTTGCTCGATGCTTCACTTCATAATCGAATTCTTCAAGTTGTAGTGTCCAGCGGGCTACTCTCAGACACATATCCTTCTTCGACATCGTCTGAACGAACGCTCGGCAATCCGTTATAATCCGGAAGGGAATATTGAGCAAATATACGCGAAATTTACGTAAAGCTCTGATCACCGCTAGAACTTCCAATTCGTAGCTGCTATACTTCTCTTCGGCTCCAACAGTCTTCCAGCTGGCGTAGTACACCGGATGAAGCTGATTATCTTCAGCATCTCTCTGCAATAGAATAGCTCCTAGACCGTGTTTAGAAGCATCAGTGTGTAGCTCCGTCTCGGCACCAACCTTGTATAATTTCAACACCGGGTCGTTCGTCAAAGCCGTCTTCAGTTGTTCAAAAGCTTGTTCTTGCTCGGCAGCAAACGTAAACTTCACTCCTTTTCTTAACAGCTGCGACAGGGGTCGTGCTATCAAAGCGTATTGAAGTATGAATTTCCGGAAGTACCCCGTTAATCCTAAGAAACTTTGTACTTTATCACGCCTCGTGGGTTTCTCGAATCGCATCACCGCCTCTATCTTCTTCTCGGATAGCCTTACGGTTCCCGCCTCCACTATATGTCCCAAATACTCTACACGTCGTACCAATAATTTACACTTCTTCCAGTTTATTCTCAGTCCGTAGTCACGAGCTATATTCAGGGCCTGCTCCAACTTAGCTAAGCACTCTTTTTCATTTTTCGCCGAAATGATTACGTCGTCTAAATATGTCCTCAACATCTTGAATATTGCTCGCATGAGCTGTTGAAATGCCGCTGGAGAATTGCAAAGTCCGAAAGGCGCCATCAAAAATTCGTACTGTCCGTTTGGCGTCACAAAAGCGGTATAACGAATACTATCCTCGTCCAGTGGTACATGAAAGAAACCATCCTTCAAGTCTAGCACACAATATACCTCGTCGTCCGTCAGTTCGTCTAGTTGATCTTCGATCAGTGGAAAAGGCTGCCATACCCTTACTATCTTACGATTTATTCCTCGATAGTCGACACATAACCTCCATGTTCCGTCTTTCTTTTTCACTAGGACGATTGGGCTGGCGTATTCCGAGTTGCTCGGCCGTATAATCCCTTTCTCGATCCACTCGTCAATGATCATGCGCACCGCATTCCGTTGTTCCGCCGACAATCTACGAGGATTCTGATGCACTGGTATTTCGTCCTTGAGTATCAGACGCATCTTCACGCCGCTGTCTTTTATCTTCCTCGGTTGATAATCCTCTACTAGTTTTCGTACACGCTCTCGAATGTTCGGATCTTCCACGTGATCAAGCGTAACTTGAGCTTTCGCTTCTTTTTCTTCGTCATCCTGTACGCCAATACATAATACTTCCGCCCAGTTATCTTCGGTCGTCGTCTTCGATTCGTCGTCATTGAACTTTCTTATGATAGCTTGTCGATTTCTTATACGGATCTCCGCTAAATCCGATAACTCACCGCCTATGATTAAATCATGTCCGGTATAATCGTCTGGCACTACATCGATATCCAGAGTGAACAATATTTCATCGATCGACACGTCTGCTGTAAATCTTCCTAATGTACTCCGGTTAAATGCGCCTACGCCATTGAACTTCGTAATCTCGTGCCTGATTGGAGGAGCACCGAGATGCACGTAAACACTGGATCGAATGAGATGCAGATCACTTCCGGGGTCGATTACGGCTGTAACATCCTTCCCCAGAATATTCACTTTCTTATACGTCTTCTTATCACTGTGAGATCGGAGCGCATCCACTCTTACTGGAGTAGTATCTTTACTTGCGGAGTCTGCTCCTTTTGGGCACTTTGCAGCAATATGCCCGAATTCGCCGCATGAATAACATTTAGATCCTTTCGCTTTATTAGGACACTCCTTACCTAGATGCTTCGTGTCGCCGCAGTTGAAACATCGTTTGCCAGCAGTGGCTGTCGTGGTCTGACTCGCGTTACTCGCCGGCTTCTTCTTACCTTGCGCTTGCGAATGTTGTCGCGCCTTACTCCGATTACTTTTCTGTATTTCGTATTGCGCAAATCTCTGACGTAACTCCTTAATCGTCGTCGCACCGTACAATATAGATTTGTTTACCTCTTCGTCTTTAACACCGTCGATAATGTACTGTATCTTCGCCTCGATTTCCATCTCCGTGTGACTGGCAAGTTCCAGCACTCGATAGACATATTCTTGATATGTCTCGTCCGACTTCTTCGACACTGCACTCAGTTCTTTATGCACTTGACGACTGTTCATTGTCTTACCGAATTCTTTAATCAACGCTTTCTTGAGCGCACCGTATGATTGTACTCGACACTCGAAATTTACGAACAGCTTAGCCGAACCGCGTAATAGTCTCTTCGCATAAATAATCTTCTGCACGTCGGTCCACTGGCACAAATCGGCAGTCTCTTCAAATGATGTAAACCATCTTCCTACGTTCTGTGTGCCGTCGCCACTGAAAGGTGTTAGCGCGTCTTCAACGTCTTTGTATGTCAACCGAGCTGTCCCGTTCTCACGCCGTGAGGGTTAGGTTCGCGTTCCTCGTGATACACACGGTTATAACGAGAGGGCGGTGTCGCGTCTCGTCGCGCGGTCGATAATGATTCTCGATCATAGCGCCCACCGCTATGACCGACCGCAGGGGTTTCCCCCTCGTCATCATCACAATGTAACACCGTGTCCTCGCTAACTTCTTCGTCACTAACATCTTCGTCGCTATCATCTGCTTGTGTAGCCGCCCGCAATCTCTCACGCAGCGTCGCTTTTAGCCCCGACACGGGCAATTTTAATTGACGTAATCGCTCTACGAGTTGATTCTTCGTCATGGCGTCAATATTAATTGCGCTGTCCGCCCCCAGCACATCGTCGTTGTCCATCTCTTTGTTCGTGTCGTCCGTCGCCTTATGCTTTTCGCGCAAGCCCACTCTGCTATTCGTCGATGATAGAGCAAGCTGGTCCGTCTTCTTCGTCGTTTCGTCTATCGTCGTATCGTCTTTTGCCGCGTTTCCCGCCGAGGAGGCCATCTTACCACGTCTTGTTGCACGCAATTTCGTCTTCGTTGCCGCGCAACAGCTTCGTCGTCGGATCACCTTATCCAACGTCCTCACTACGGTTACCGCACTCGCAACTACGTCGCGAACTGTCTCGTATCCGCCGGACCGAATCACCTCTTCGACACGCGCGGACACGTTTCGCGTGGGCACTCGCCTTTGCCTCTCGCGAACTTCTAGAACTTTCTCGCTTCGTCGCTTTTCCCGCGTACGGCGTCGTCACTCGCGATCTTACCGTGATCCCGTATCCACGGTTATCCCGGACGAGCCCCCAATTGTAGGATCGTAACGGAAGACACGAGGTGTATTAGGAATAAGCAAAGAAATTTTATTATTAAAGAAGCGCACAAACGTCTTGGTCGTAGAGCTTCTCTCAGGCGACTGCCCTCATTCTCCTCTCAGCCAAGCGAGGGCGCCGCTGCGTCGCTCGCGATCCCACAATATCTTAATGGGGACAAAAAAATGATTTGAAAATATTCTTCATCAATTCTTTTACAGACTGCAGAGAGAGTATTACAAGATACATGTGGTGCAACAATAAAAGTGAAGTTTTATGGAAATGCACCTATCGGATTCTACAAATACAAGTATCCTAAGAAGCTTTGCGAGCAAGGAAGTTATGGTGCTAAAATATTTTATTTCTTAACCAAATATATATATATATATACATATATATATATATATATATATATTGCATTTGGCTACTGTAATAAAAGTCATAGATTACGACCGCACCGGGGAGTCTGGTTAACCCCCCCAGAATCCTCCCGTAGGTCGGAGTGCGGCCAACGCCATCAGTACTTCCCTGCACAGCAGTAACGGAACACGCCACCGTGGATTTGCCCATTACAGAGATACATACCCAAAGATTACGCACTCCCGGTACAGGCGCCACCTCTGGCCACTGGCAGTCACGGTTTCCCGTAACGCACGTAACGCACTTATGACTCACTATTGTACCTGAACTGTTCCTCAGGTAGCAGGGTTAAATCTCGCAGCGAGCATGATCCACTCGGATTAGATCAGCCAACTAACAGGATCGGGGTGCCACAGCACCCCTCTTACAGGTAATGCACGAAACATGAACTTCATAGCGCAGACCCACACTAGGCCCTCTATGCCGCTCACTCGGCCATGCGAGCCACCGCCCCTACGAGTCCGACACCATCTGGTAGGGTACCGGTAGCCTCCCGGTGGGGCTCCCTACCCCCGTAGTACTTGTGTCGAGCAATCGTAGCTCACGTTTGACGAGTCGCCGTCGCTGGTCACCGTGTCACCAGCTCCCACGTAACGCACAAGTCACCCCGTACTGTTAACGCGTCACTCATCGGTTGCCCGGATATCCGGGATTCGGCAGCAGTCGAAGCGTCTTAGGAGTATACGGCACGTGGTGGGCCATATACCCCGCTCGTATTGGGCACCTCCCACGCACGAGCACGTCGCGCTCGCTCACGAAACGCTACCCTGTTCAGTACTACCGGCTGCATCCGTTGCCCAGCTGACAGGACCTGGGATTTAACATTACAAAGAATCATTTTAATTACAAAGAATTAAAGAAGTAACAGTACAAAATAAAAATATTTAATTAAAACAAAATAAATAAATTTTTCTTGTAAAAAAACTTGGCGCTGCTTTTTTACTCCTATCGCATTCTTTCCTAAATTATGTTTATTGTTTTTTATTTAATCAAAAATCTTATCTTAGTACTAATGTTTAAATTTTAATGTTTAAATTTCAAAGTCTAGCAGCGCCAAGTTTTTTAACAAGAAAAATTTATTTATTTTGTTTTAATTAAATATTTTTATTTTGTACTGTTACTTCTTTAATTCTTTGTAATTAAAATGATTCTTTGTAATATTAAAAATTTGTTAAAGAGAATTAAGAAGCTATTATCACTTGGGTTTAGAATAGGAAGACCCTTGAATAGGAATACGAAGATACCACTTGGGTTTTATTTCTTTAAAGTAGTTGCATAACAAACAAAATCTTTTTCTTCAACCAAACTGGCAGTCTTTATTTAAAAAGCACAACGCGTTTCGACCGAGATTCCGGTCCTTATCAAGTGCGTATATTATTTATACGCTTGCAAAACACTTCATTGTACACATTGTGGCCGCAATGAGTCTACGAACTAAACGACAGAAATAATACAATAATGAGTTTACGAAGTAAAATATAATACGGAAAGAGTCTGATAAAAAGATTATATAAAGAGAGCGCCGCTTACGTGTTTTGTGTGTCAAATGGTAATAAAATAATTGAGGAGTTATATTCGTGTGGTGTTCAGTGTGCGATCACCTCAGATGACAACGGACGACTGAGTGAAAAACAAAAGCAAAGGTAACCGAAAGCGCTTACATTAAATTTATTATTTTGTTATATATCGCTGGAAGGTTGTCGGTGTCCTTCTGTAAGTTAATAGTTTTGTTATCTTTTTTTATAAACACTATTTCGGCTATCTCTCTTTTCTTAAAATGTTTCTCACTGTGTAGAACTTTGGGACTAGATCAATTAAAATCATGATTGCAAGAGGTCTTGTGTTTGCTGACGACAGAATGATTGCTGGGATGCTTTTTAATATCAGCACGATGTTCTTTGATTCTAGTCTCCAAATTTCTTTTGGTCTGTCCGATGTAACGTGCGTCACAATTAAGGAGGTTTGGAACGTTCTTGCGTACAGCAAACACAAGACCTCTTGCAATCATGATTTTAATTAGTCTAGTCCCAAAGTTCTACACAGTGAGAAACATTTTAAGAAGAGAGAGATAGCCGAAATAGTGTTTATAAAAAAAGATAACAAAACTATTAACTTACAGAAGGACACCGACAACCTTCCAGCGATATATGACAAAATAATAAATTTAATGTAAGCGCTTTCGGTTACCTCTGCCTTTGTTTTTCACTCAGTCGTCCGTTGTCATCTGAGGTGATCGCACACTGAACACCACACGGATATGACTCCTCAATTATTTTATTACCATTTGACACACAAAACACGTAAGCGGCGCTCTCTTTATATAATCTTCTTATCAGACTCTTTCCGTATTATATTTTACTTCGTAAACTCATTATTGTATTATTTCTGTCGTTTAGTTCGTAGACTCATTGCAGCCACACTATGTACAATGAAGTGTTTTGCAAGCGTTTAAATAATATACGCACTTGATAAGGACCGGAATCTCGGTCGAAACGCGTTGTGCTTTTTAAATAAAGACTGCCAGTTTGGTTGAAGAAAAAGATTTTGTTTGATTATTACTCACTGGCGAAGAAAAAGTATCCTATCTGTTTTAGTTGCATAATAATTATCTTTTAAAGCAATATACATATTCTCTTTACAATTGGCGCAATTTAATTTAAAGATTTCACATCTTTTTTGAAATACATGTCACTTGAGTTAAGTTAGGTAATATAATTTTGTGAAGAAGAAAATAAAGATTTTACATCTTTTTTTTTAAATACATGTCACTTGAGTTAAGTTAGGTAATATAATTTTGTGAAGAAGAAATTAAAGATTTCAAATCTTTTTTTTGAAATACATGTCACTTGAGTTAAGTTAGATAATATAATTTTGTAAAAAAGATATAAAGCTACCACTTATATGTACTACTTGGGTTTTAATTTTTTTGTAAATAAAGATACTACCCACCCACTTTTGGGTTTTTTCGAGGTACATACAAAGATATTACGTACCATTTGGGTTTGATTAAAATATTTTTTAATTTAAAATTAATGATACTACCATTTGGTTTTTTTTCGAGGTAACAACTACGCGTGTACTTGACGCCTTTTTTAATTTTTATACCTCACGAGTTCTGCCAATAAATATTACTCGAAGCGCTACAACCGATATATAAAAAGTTCTTGCGATTTTTCGCATGTCAGTTCGAAACATTTTTAAGTTCCAAAAGATAAAAATTTTTTTTGTAAACCGGGCGATTTTATCAGAGTTCTGAGTAGCACCTCACAAGTTCTACCAATAACTATTAATGCTTAAAGCGCTACAATATATAAAAAGTTCTCGCAATTTTTCGTATAATCAAAAAATTGTTTTGAAGTTTTAGGAGTTCTGCTATGAGTTCTGCATAGCACCTTACGAGTTCTGCCAATAACTATTAATGCTTGAAGCGCTATAATATGTAAAAAGTTCTAGCAATTTTTCGTATAATCAAAAAATTGTTAAGTTCTGGGAGTTTTGTTGGGAGTTCTGTGTAGCATCTTAAAAGTTCTGAAGATTATTATTATAAATCATATCGCTAAAAACAAAATTGAAAGAGTTTTGGTTGATTCTGTAAGTTAGATCAAAAAATTTTTTATTTCGGAAAAATTATTTTGGAAAAATTAATGTTTTCTTTGGAGTTCTGGGTAACACCGCAAGAGTTCTATCGAAAAGTATTGAGGTGCGAAATTGATCCAAATTGAAATGAAAAAGTTATCGCCGTTTTTCGAATCATGAATCGTGAAGTTGGCATCCCAAAATTTCAAACTGCTGTTTTTTAGGTTAAATCGCTAGAACTATTTTTCTTATCTATCAGGAACTTTAAAACTCTTTGGGGAAGAACCAGAACTAAGAACCAGAACTCCATCAATTATATCGAAATTCCAAAATTGCGGTGCTAACTTCACAAAGGCCTGTGTGAAGCATTTCTGAAATGCATTTTTGAAATTTTGAAATACTAAAAGTTGTTCCAGGTTGTTCTAGACTTGTTCTAAATCGTTCCAAAAGATCAAATTTTTAAAATAAAAATGTTCGCGGAAAATTAATAAAAAACAATTTTCTGACCTGGCACCCCATTTTTCGAAAATTAAATTTTTCAAAGTTCCATATTGTTCTAGTTGTTCTAAACTTTGTTCTAAAGTATTAGTATGTATGTATGTATGTATGTCTTTATTTCATATCCCCGTAGAATTCGAAAGGCGTTTTTGCCAAGAAACGTTCCCAAACCTTTTACAACCCTTCACATCGCCACTTATTCTACTTATTCTAGCTTATCCTACTTATCCTACTTAGCCTAAATTGTGTGGGTGTGAGCTTTTGCCTCTGCGTCCGCCCACACCCACACCCGCCGCTCGCACACACACACACACCCTCTCCGCAATAAGGACTTCCGTTTCCTCTTGCTTTCCATTTTCCCTTCGACCCCTTCCTTCTCCCCTCACTTCGGCTTCCCACTCATTCTTTCATTCATTCTCTCATTCACCTCATTTGTACCCCTCCCCTTCCAGCCTTTCTACGTACCTCCTCCTATTTCTATCTTTTTCAATCTCCCTCATCCACCATTCCCCCTCCCCTCCCTCTCCCAATACCCATCTCCTTGCCTTCTGCCAACTCCTTCTTCTCTCCTCCCAATGCCTGCACCGTTCCCACACGTGTTCCCACGTCTCTTCTTCACCCTCACACAATCTACATACTCTTTTCTCCTCCCCCTCCCAATACTTGCCTTCCCTCATTTCGTTTCCCAGTCTGAATCTTGCCACTCTGCTCCACCTATTTTCCCCCCACCCTTTCCTTAAGTACTCCGGTATCCCTTCCTCTTTCACCTCCTTGTACCATTTGTTTTATCTGGACTCCTTTATTCTCTCCCATCTCTCCGTTCTTTGCACCTCCCTTTCCCACCTTATCATCTCTTCCAGTCTTGTCTTTTCTCTCTCCTCTCTCTCCCTCTCCTTCTTCCCACATTTCTCTGTCGCTCAGATACTTCTTCCTGCCTTTTTCCCAGCCCGAGCTCCTCCCTCCTCTCCTCCTCGATCTCTCCTTCACTTCCTCCCAGCACAATCTCGCCAATTCACTTCCTCCTCCCTCCTCTAGTCTCCTTTTGAAACCCCACGCCCTCCTGCCCGCCTTACCTCTTAGTTTTTCTCTCTGTAGCTCCTCCCTCACCAAGTACCTCAGCGTCCTCTTGTCTACTCCCAGCACCCATCTCAGATATCTTTTTTCCAGTCTCTTCATCCCCTCCTTTTCTTCCCAGCCCCATATTTCCACCCCGTACCCCATTACCGTCCAAACCAGCTTGTCAAATAACCAGAGCCTTCTCCCCCAATCCTTCCCAAATCTCCTCTTCCCTATTCCCCAAACCTGCCCCATAACCGCCGCCGCCTTTCTAACCCTTTCTTTCACGTGTGCTTCTTGCCCTCCGTTCCTTTGTAGCGTATACCCTAAGTATTGGAACTCTTTCACCTCCTCCACTTTTCTTCCTTTCCACCACCAGTCTCTTTTCACCATCCTTCCTCCTCCTTTTCTAAACCTCATGATCTTGGTTTTCTCCGCGTTAAGCTCCAGCCTCTTCTTATCCAAATATCTCTCTAACCTCCCCATTATGCTTCTCATCTCATCCTCTCCCTCCGCCATCAACACCATGTCATCCGCATACTCCAGGTCGTATACCGTTTCTCCTCCTAGTCTGATTCCGCCCCACTTGACCTTTTTCATCTCTTCCTCTAGGTCAGCCAGCAATATAATGAACAGCAGCGGGCTCAGCGGGCACCCCTGTCTTACCCCTCTTGCTGTCCAAAAACTCTCTCCCAGCTCCTTTCCCACTTTAACCCTACTTCTCGTCTCCCTCAACACTTTTTCTATCCTCTCTATCAGTCCCTCCCTAACCCCCCTCCCCTTTAGCGCTCCAATCAGCACCTCCCTATCCACCGAGTCAAAAGCCGCCTTTAGATCCACAAACAACGCCACCACCTTTCCCTTTTCCTCTCCAGTTTGTTCACTAAATAGTTAAGCACAAAAATGTTGTCCACCGTCCTCATCCCCTTCCTGAATCCCGTTTGACTCGGCGGGATGATCCCTTTACCCTCCACTTCTTCCCTCAATCTTTCCGCTAGCACCGCTACGTATACCTTGTATAGGGTGGATAACAGGGTGACCCCCCTGTAATCTTCCACCCTCTCCCCCTCTCCCTTCTTCACTATGGGCACGATCACCCCCTTTTTCCAGCTCTCCGGCCATTCTCCTCCCCTCCAGACTTTATTGCAAAACCCTCTCACCCAATCTTCCATCTCTTCTCCCCCATGCTTCCACACCTCACTCGGAACACCATCCACCCCTGCCGCCTTTCCCTCCTTCAATTTCTTTAAGGCCTTTCTCACCTTCCCCTTACTTATTTCCTTCTCACCTCCCTCACCCTCCCGCCTTTTTTCTCTCCCTCCTTTGACAACCCTGCTTTCCATCCCTCCGAGCAGCCTCATAAAATGTTCCTTCTTCCACTTCTCCATCTCTATCCCCTCCGTCACTTTCCTCCTCTTCCTTCTCTCTTTGTTAACTATCTCCCACACTTCACTTTCCCTGCTCACTTCCGCCGCCCTTTTTTCCCATTTCTCGTTCTTCTCCCTCTTTTTCCTCTTGCACAGCTCTCTGAGTTCTTGTTTCGCTCTTTGGTACTCTTCCGCCCTCCCCCTTCCTTCTCCACCTCCTTAGTTCTCTTTTTGCCTCCCTTTTTTTCTCCAAACACTCCGTATCCCACCAGACTACTTTTCTCTCCTCCTTCTTATTCAGCTCCTCCTCTATCTCCTTCAGTGCTCCCTTCACCCTCCCCTCCATCTCCTCCCATTTCTCTTCCAGCCCCCTCTCCCCCAGCTCCACCCTCCCCAGCTTCTGCCTGAACATTTCTCTCCCTTCTTCGTTCCATACTCCCCTTCAAGCTCTTTCTCCTCCTTTGTGCCCTTTTCCGCTTCTCCACTCTCCTTTCAACCATACTTCCACCGGTTGATGATCAGAGTCCACCCTATCCCCTATCCTCATCTTTTCCACTCTGTCCTTTACCTCTATCTCCCCTATTACGTAATCTATCACTGTGTTTTCCCTTCCCCCAATATAAGTAAACTCTCCCTCTTCGTCTCCTCTTGTGTTCCCATTGAAAATGCACCATTTTCTTTCCCCTAAAAAGTCCAGCATCAGCCTGCCCTCCTTATTTATAACCCGGTCCTTTGACCTTCTCTCCCCTTGTCCTCCCCTCCTTTTCTCGCCTTCTTCCCCATCCATCTCTCCCCCTTCTTCCCCTGTTCTCGCGTTAAAGTCCCCCTTTATCAACACTCTGACTCCTGCCTCTTTGTCCTCCACTCACCGCTCGATCCCCCTCAGAGCCCTCTCCGTGCCCTCTCCTGCATAGACTCCCACTATCCTCCATCTCTCCTCCCCCACCCTCACCTTGCCCGTCATGATCCCTTCCCCCGCCTCCACAATTCTTTCTTCCTTCTCTGGCCAGCTCCTTCTTAATCCCCATGACCATTCCTCCTTTCGCTCTTCCCATCTTGTTCTCTCTCTTCGCCGCTTGCATTCTCCATTCGTATCCTCCCGGTAGTCTCTCCTTAACCCTTATCCATCCTCTATCCTCTATCCTCTAGCCATGTTTCTAGTAGCACCATCACATCCCATTCCTTTAGCCCTATCCAAAACTCCTTATCTTTATTCTCTAGCCCCGCCACATTCCAAAAGGCCACGCTCCACTCCCTTCTTCCCTCTCCCTCCCCTTTCCTCTCCCTCTTCTCTCCTCCCTCCGTCCTCCTGCCCTGCTCGCATCTATTCTTCTTCTTGTCATCGGCGCGCTCTTCCTCCTCTTGCTGGCTTTCCTCCTGTCGCACTTCTCGTTCTTGATGGTGCTATTCCGTTTCATCTCTTTTCTCTTCCCCCTCTTCTTCTCCTCTTTGCTCCCCCCTCCCATTCTTCAAAACCTCCTCTTCCTCATCCCATTTCCAGCATTGCTCTTCTATCCACAACCTTCCATACCCTATTCTCACCCTCCTTCCCCTTCTCTCCTCTTTCCTCGCAATTTCTTCTAACTTCCACCTCATTTTTCTTTCTTTCCACGTCCAGTCTTCCAGAATCCTCTCCTTTCTTCCCTTTAGCCCTCTCTTTCTCCTCATGATTTCTTCTCTCTGCTCCTCACTCTTCATCTTTACCAACACCATCTCTCTGTCCTTCTCTCTATCTCCGGCCACTCTCTTGATTTCCTCTATGTTTCCTCTCACCCCTATGGCGCTTAACACCTCCTCTACCGCCTCCCTCCTCTTTCCTTCCTTGACCTCCAACCCTCTGATGATTACATTCTTCCTCCTCTCTTCCCGCTCCTTTCTGTCCATCCTCTTCTCCAGCTCTCTTATTTTGTCTCCTTCTCCCCCCCAGATGTCCCACCCCTTTTTCCTCCTTCCTCCTTATCTTTTTCCAACTCCTTTACCTAAAAGATAGGAGGTTCCTTTCCAGCCCTTTTATGCAGCTCATCATCTTCTCCTTCTCTTTATTCCATTTCCCCTCCCTCTCCCGCCCCTCTCTTCTCAACTCCTCCATTTCCTCCCTCATCCGCCTCCCCTGCTCTTTAAACCCCTCCATCATCTCTTCCATCATCTGCCTCCACTCCCCCCTCCACTCTTTCACCTCCCTCAAATCACTCATCACCTCCTTCATTTCTTCCCTCCACCTCCTCATCTCCTCCCTCCAGTCGCTTTTCTCCGACTCCCCCCAGCCCCTAACCTCGGTGGGTTTTTTAAATTCTCTACCCTCAATCTCTTCCCCCTTCCCTTGCAGTTCCGCAATCTTCCTTTTCCCGCGGCTCCCATCGCTCCCGACACTGCTGACACTCCCGCTTCTTGCTCTCTTGTCCTCTGCCCCCCCATCGTCATACCCTATCCTCCCGATCATTCTCCCTGGCCGATTCCCTTCTTACGCACTGCGCGATTCTTGCCCGTCTCTTTCGCTACCCGCGCGCCGTCTATACTCACGTTCCCCTCGCCCATGACCGCTCTTCGCTCGACGCTCTCCCCTCTTAGCTCCTCGCGTGCTCCCTGCCCGACCTGCTCTCACGTACGTTTTCCCTCTTAGTGCTTCTCGTGCTCCCTGCCCTACCTGCTCTCTCACGTACTCTTTCCAACCCTTTCCCTCCCTCAACCTTCCCGCTCGCACTTTCCCTCCACTGCCACACACGCTCTCGCTCCTCCACTCTCTCCCTCTCACTCTCTCACCCTCACCAACACTCTCCTTCGCTCTCCCACACTGCCGAAAAAATCCACTCGGTCATCACGTGTCGCTCTCTAACACACCAGAAACGGAAGTCCTGTTCTAAAGTATTAGTTTTATTGGTCAAAAATTTTAAAAGATATTAAAAAAAGAACCCTTATGAAAAAAAACTATTGAAATCCAATAGTAACTGTTCAGGAAAATTATTGGCAAATTTCCAATAGTTTTTTGGCGGACTACTGAGAAACTATTTGGGATTAAGTATTTTATTCCAATAGTAACTATTCACGAAAACTATTGACAAATAGTTTCTAATGGAAAAATACTATTGAGATTCAATAGTAACTATAGACAGCCGCTAAATAAAAAAATAAAATTTTTATTTATTACTACCTTTTTTATTGTTCTTAAAATACTTTTTCTATTACTGAAAATCTTAGAATCACAATACAATTTAAATTATACCTGAAAAATTCGTTTATACATTAGTGCGGTTCCTGGTGGGATTTGAACCTGAGACCCCTGGCTTATGAGTCGCTCATCTTACGTACTGCACCACTGCGCTACGATTGATAAATATATTTTTTTTGTCTATATATGTTATGACCAATCACATATGAATTATTAGTTAGCAACTATTCACAATCAGTGACGAGTTAGAAAACTTAATTTAATCAAAATATCTAGCTACTAGGTCTTGGATCAGATCGACTAGGTTAATTTCTACTCGGGTATTCGCAAAACTATTGACTGCAGTTACTATTCAGATGTGAATAGTTACTATTGAACAATTATGGGCTTGAAGTATAGCCCCAATAATAACTATTTGCCAGACTGTCGATGAACGGTTGCCATTGAGTTCAGAATTATTCAGCAATTATACATTTTTACAACAATGTTTTTTACAAATAAATAATTGTGAATAGGTACTGTTTGCGAAATCGCTGAATTTCCCGGCGATGGAAGCGGGATGAGAAGGACGCGCGTGGAAGGTGTTAATTAATTATTTTTTAATGTAAAATGTAACTCAGAACACAGTCTGAGCCGTCTTTAATACGTGAATAGATATATATAGTCTGACCTGAGAGTGGTGGGCAGTCTTTCGCGGTTCACTAAAAATAAGAAGTCTTTGTATAATCGTTCGTGAGTGGGCGAGACAATTATATTAATTACCTTCCTCGTGATGATTAGCCCGTGAGCCGGTGAGACACGTGGCGGTCGGTACTCGCGCACATGTGAGCCTGAGTCGTCGTGTTGATGTACCAGAGTAGAGCTGGATGAGCGGTCACTTTACATGTTAGAAAAGTCTTTCGGCAGCTTCAATCACTGCGATGGGCACTTAACTCGGAATAAATCTCGAGAATACACAGAGCACACGTCGTACGTCTGATCACAGCGCGGCCATTTATACGACTCTTCATATCGCGAGGAAGACGTTGGCGATGAGCGCGCCCGTGCTTGCGCAAACTGCCGCGTCGCTCCGGCAGGTCGCATCCGATCGATGCTGCCATCTGATCGGATGGCGCAACGTAAACGGAATCTCGAACAGGTACCATTCATAAGTAGTAACCCCATCAGTAATCAGAGTTTATGAAACTATTCGGTCAATAGTATATTATTCGTCAATAGTAACACCACCAGTAGTCACATTTTATGAAACTATTGGATCAATAGTATATTATTTGTCAGTAGTAAGTCCATCAATAGTTACAGTTTATGAAACTATTGAATCAGTAGTATACTATTCGTCGTATAGCAACGCCACTAAAAGTGTACTCTTCGTCAGTAGTAAACTGTTAAAAGTTACTATTAACGTACTACTTAAATCTAATAGTTACTATTGAAAGTCCAGTAGTTACTATTGGCTCTCAATAATTTTTTTTCATAAGGGAAAAATTTGGAAATAACAGTTTTTGGCTATTTATTCGTAAACAAAATGACTTACAAAACTATCGATTTAGAACACATTTATAACCGCGTAGAACAATTCAAAACAAAATTTTTAAGACTAGAACAAGAACCTAAGTCCTAAAGGGCACTTTACTTCTTTATCGAAAAAATTTATTTTTTAAATTTCTTGATTAAAAATCTTGTTCTACGCTTCCCGCGTTAAAACTATCGTGTTCTCCACTAGAACAACTCAGAACAAAATTTTTAAGATTAGAACAAGAACCTAAAGGGCACTTTACTCTTCAACGGAAAAATTTATTTTTCGAATTTCTTGGTTATAAACATCTTGTTCTACGCTTCTCGCGTTAAAACTATACGTGTTCTCCACTAGACCAATTCAGAACAAAATTACGGATACCTCTGGACTCCAAGATCGTATTCGTTGACGAACTTCCAGATAAAGAATAATTAGAAAGCATTTCGAGTAATCTTCACGGTGGAAAAGGGCTTTGAGTTAAACGGTGGATTGAGATATGTAGTTGCCATATTGGATCCGCCATATAGTTTCGAAAATTTAAGTACGGATTAATGTTCACCGGCTTTGAAAACTGCCCAATAGCGATTTTGGAGCCATTCCAGATGGTTTTGGCACGTGGATAAATATTTCGTACGATCAGGGACCATGTCAGCAGATTGTCAACGTTATATTGGCACCACCATATTGGATTTTTCGGAAAGGCCATGGCTTTTGAAAGGCGCTGTCCTGCCCTAACGAACATTTTGAGCCGTCACACGTCTCATTCTATTGAGGCAATTTTTAGACACAGCAGTGGCCCGGTTGACATGGAACGTTCTATTAATATTTTCCGTGTGCCTTCTTAGCAATCATGTCATTCCTACTTTGTCATCAATGTAAATCATGCATTATGGTCCTACATTTCTGATATGGAGTTGGTCTTTACGTTTATGCGTCATGTGAGGAAGCAACAAACGTTCACGCACAGACAATGATTTAATTAGAAATCTCAGTGTTCAGTTCTCGCTGTTGTCGATGTTCATCACTGTTTTACGTCGCAATTCGATCTTGCTAATACGCCCCCGCATGTTATCAGTTGTATCAAGAGAATTGTATATTTTTTGAAACTGATTGAAGCGTACTCTTTTTTAATAAACACGCGAGATGAAAATTCGAGATTAGGAGGAGTAGTGATGAAGATGCAGCATGCCTATACTACAATGACACATATAAGTCGTCTGTTTAAAAAGTAATAAAACTGAATTTTTTTCTCAACTAGTAACACTGTCAAAACGAGATTATAATGGATCAAAAGCTACATTTATACTCTACTTTCAGTTAAAATTTCAAGTCGATAACATTAACACTTGTGATTTTACAATCATTTATATAACTGTATGTTTGGGTAACGCGTCACAAAAATGGAACATAAGAATATCGAGCAGCGTTATGCAACTACATTCTATGTCAAACTCCAGGATGCGATGGGAACATTTAAGAAGTTAAAACAGGCTTACAAAGATCAAATTCTATCCCGAGCACAAGACATTTTTAGATGACGGTGAAATTGTGAAGATGAATCCCATTCTAGACCACCAATCCCATAAGAAATTTTGTGTGATTCAAATTTAATTTCACCCAAACATACTGTTATACAAAAGATTGTAGAATCACAAGTGTTAATGTTATCGACTTGAAATTTTAACTAAAAGTAGAGTATGAATGTAGCTTTCGATCTACTACAGTCTCGTTTTGACAGTGTTAGATACTAGTTGTTGAGAAAAAAATTCAGTCTTATTACTTTTTAAACAGACCACGTATAATAAAATATCCCGATCTGAGGAATGCTGGATAAAATGCCAGCTTTGTCTTCTCACACTGAGTGCACCGGTATCTCAAATAGACTTAAGATGTACATATGTAACTTATGCAAACCGAGACATATATGTCAGGATCATTGTTTCAGTCTCTATGTATTCCATCAAGAGTGGGAGATTAGATTCATGTATCGATACTTATTATATCACATTAAACTTTTGGAAGCGTTCCTATACAAACGATGAGATATGTCTCATAAAACGGTATCACAATACTGTTTCTTGATACATATCTCTGTGTGCGTAACCCGCTTTCAAATCGAGCGACTCACGAGATAATCTCGTTAACAACGAATGAGAGTAATGTAAGCATAATTGATTAAACCTAACAAGATCTCACGGTTAGGGTATATAACTCCGGTATAGCGGAGACCGCGGGGCACTATGAGCCACGTACATGGGTCATTGACTGTTTATGGTAATCCATGTTTAGGTGGATTCAACTAGTATCATGTGACAGTTATTTCGTTGCCCATACTTTGTATGTGGCAGTCATCAAAGTAGTCTCGAGACGCACGTGACATAAATGGTTTTTGTGATGCGTAAATAACTTTTTAACCGTTTAAAAATGTGTGTGTGTTTTAATATTGTTTTTATAGTAAAATATACACGTACCAAAAATTAGATGTAACTTTTTATAGTAGGGGAGCTAGGTCCATTTTTTCGTGATTATTTCGGTACTTATGAAACTTTTTGTGGTGATTCAGAATGTTATTCAATGATCAAAGCTCCGGGGACTGACAAAAAAGTGGGGCGCTTTGGGTGATATAGCCACTCACTTGTGCAAAAAAAATTTTTTTTTCAAGTCATTTCGGTATGTCAGTCATTTTGCACCATAATTCTTTGATATATTCTATGACTATTTGCAAATTGACTGACAAAAAAGTGGGTCGCTTGTGGGTGTAGGACCGCCCAAAAATGTCATTTTTTTCAAGTCATTTCGGTATGTCAGTCATTTTGCACCATAATTCTTTGATATATTCTATGACTATTAGCATAATTGACTGACAAAAAAATGGGTCGCTTGTGAGTGGTAGGGCCGCCCAAAAATGTTTACGTTACGTTGTTACGTTATGTTTATGTTTATATTTATAACCTTTATAAACTATGGCATCTAAATGTGTTTTTTGTGGTCGTGATGACAATAAAATACGTGTTTTTACTAAAGAAATATTGAAAAAATGTTACAATTATTTGAAAATTCGTTTAAAATGGAAGCTGAAATACAGTGACGTCATTTTACCTTCCGCTTCAGACTCAAATAGAGGTTACCATCCACAGTGCTACAGGCTTTTCTCATCAATGAAAAAACAATATACTACCCGGTAAAAATTAACAAGAAAAAGGAAACTAATATGAACATATATTGGATATATTTTGTATACAATTATATATATTTACTAGCTGGTTACCCGGGCTTCGCCCGGGCGTTGTTTTTTTCAAACGACGTCATTTGTGTGCCAATATCCTTATTTATATCCCATTCTCGAACAATTAATCAAATTTTTGAGGCGGTTTTAACTAAATCCGGGAAAAAGATTATATATAATATTATATATAAATATATGAATTTTGTCTCTATATGATCATACTAGTTAATTACCTGCGCTTCGCCCGGACGTCGTTTTTCTTCAAACGACGATATTTAATTTAAAGGCGATTTAAAATTGAACCGTATAAATGTTTTCCTTAATTGAACATGTCGTAACATGTCGTATGATTTTATATAATTATATATAATCATATATAATCATATATGAACATATATAATGAGATTATATATATGTAAATAGATATAATCAATAATCATATATGACTATATATAGTCAATATATATTGAAAAAGAACTGTTAACTTCGATAATAAAACATTGATAAATTAAGATTTATATTTTTTCAAAAGCTATATAGAATCAAAAGTAAAATGATTTATTCCATATATTGTAATTTTGGCACTGCTTGACGTGAATTATATATATTTATATAAATTTATATATATTTTTATATGAAAAATTTTTTCCCGGGTAGTGATGAAACCGCCACTTCCTTCCATGAATCCTCTTCATCCTCGTTTTCAATGCCATCATCTGCCTCTGCGAAGAATAATGAAAAGCATGATGGATCTGCTGTCGATAGCAAGCTCAATACTACCACTGAAGATATTGATTCTGAGGTTAAAACAAATTCAGGTAAGCCTCAAGAAACACTGATTGTTGAAGAAGAAGAGGAAGAACAACACTGTGAGGGAAAATCATCGGATTTATCTGAGGCTGCTTCGGTCGGACAAGATGTTTGCATTTTTTGTGATAAAAAACAGAAGAGACAAAAACGTCACATTCAGCTTCTTTTAACTTTTGATAAGACAACCTTGCAATCTACTGTAGAGGAACAAGCAAAAGCATTAAATGACCAAGTATTATTGCAGAAAATATCTCAAAAGACCAAACTTATGTACCATAAAATATGTCAGCGAGATTATTACCACCAGTTTGAATCACTTTTTGTGGAGAAGAACACACTTTGGCATGAAGTACGAGACTGTCATAAACGAGCTCAGGCTGAATTGTGCTCATATATTCAAAAACATGTCATTGACGAGAATAAATGTGTTTATTTATCACTCTTGTGCAGTATGTACAATGCCTCACTACAACAAGCCCTTGGAAATAATATCTGTGAAATTACAAATCAACACTTGGAGAAGAAAATCGTCCAAAAATTTAGCAATAAAATTCAAGTCATATCAACGCCAAGGAAAAAAATTATCGCTCCAAGTAAAAATGTTGTTTTTGATGACATAAATCTTTCAATTCTAGACGACAATGAAGTTCTAGAGCGGTCAGCACTTATTTTGAGAGATCGAATTTTAAAAATAGAAATTAACCATCTGCCCGAAGAATTGAATGTACAAGATTTCATAAAAGGGGAGTGTTCAATACCTCCAGAAGTGACAACATTTTTTCAAATGCTGTTCGCTAGTCCTAATCCTCGACGCCAAAATGATCAGACATTGAAGAGAAAAGTTTTGACATCATCCTATGATCTCATTCATAACGTGACCAACGGTAATATCAAAACATCCAAACATTTAACGCTAGGGTTGGCATTAAAGAGCCTAACAAGCAGCAAAAAAGTTGTAAATATTTTAAACAGGTATGGCTATATTTGTAGTTACAACGTATTAGAGGAAATGGAGACAGAAATGACTTTCGCATCAACTAATCGGTTTGACCTTTGTCCGGCAAACGTTGTCAGATCTCCAGACTTAGGCACAGGAGTGGCATTTGACAATTTTGATCGGTTTGTTGATACATGCACCGGTAAAGATACTCTGCATGACACAGTCGCGATTCTGTATCAAAATGAAAGTTCCAACACCGGTACTGACTGTTCGAATTTGGATAATTGCGACGATAGATCTGCAGCTGAAAATTTAACTGGGTCTGAGTCAACTGTGTCATCTCCACCATCAACTGTACCTGGAGCTTCATCAGGACAACGCAACAGATCAAAAAGACGAAGAATTTTTTATGCAATAATTCCAGAACTGGAATCTTATGCTAAAAAGCCAAGAATGATTGAGACTCTTATCGCTGTTGATGATCCGAGGCGTAAATCCGTACCTGAAAACCTCGATCGATTGAAAAATATTGATCTCATCTGGATGTTGGCCCATGCGTTGAAGGTTCCAGAAACGCCCATGTGGGTTGGATATAACAGTTTGATAATCAAGGATAACAGCCCTAAACAACAAATAGCTTACTTGACACCAATAAATGTGAGTCCTACAGCTACCAATGTTGTTTTGGAAACAATGAAACAGAGTCAGAAAATCGCTGAAGAATGCAACGCAACATACATGCCAGTAACATACGATTTGGCAATTGCCAAAGTTGCAATGCAACTTCAATCGACAGAAAAACTTCGATTTGCCAATCTGTTTATTCACATGGGTAGTTTCCACATTATGATGGCGTTTTTTCATGCTATTGGAAAATTTATTGATGAATGTGGGCTATCACATATCATGGTCGAAAGTGAATTATTAGCAAGTGGTTCCGTGGCTGGATTCATCGCTGGGAAGCATTTTAATCGGTGCAAGAGACTTCATCCTATTATGGCTCTCGGACTCCAAATTCTACACTTCCAATCTTTTTTTAATCGTGTCGGAATAATTTGGAATGCAGATATAATTACTGAAGTTGAAAATTTTTCGAAAAAACAGATTTCAGACTCTGTGGAGATTAGCCAAGACCTTATGACTTTGCTGGCAGAGTACAAAGCTTATGAAGAGGAAACTTTGGATGGCAAATTCGGAAAAACGGCTCAATTCTACATGATTTATAAGAATCTCATTAACTATTATTTAACTCTCAATAGAAGTATTAGAACGAGTGATTTCGAACTATACAAATATATACTCCCTCGGATTACCAACTTGTTTTTTGCATTGAATCAACCAAACTATGCTCGCTGGACAGTCAAATACGTCGATAATTTGATGAAAGTTGACGAGACGCACCCTGGATTAGAAAACATCTTCAAAAAAGGTGGCTTTGGAGTCAAACGAACGGACAAACCTTTTTTAAGACAGCCAATAGATTTAGTTTTGGAGCAAACAATAAATGCTGATGCTGCACGAGGTATGATAGGTATTATCAATCTTACAAACTCGATCGCTGCTCGTCAACGTTGGTCAAAAAGTTATTCGATCCGTTCAACTGTTATAACTTACGTTTATGGATACGCTCAGATGACAAAAGCACAAGATGTAACTGCTGAATTGGAAAAGAATAGGATCAAAATTAATTGTGAACAACTTCAGAAGTTCATAGAAAGTATTGAGAATCATACCAATCCGTTCGATCCAAACTTAGATCCAGCATTTCTCTACAACATCAATACTGGCAGAGCTGCGTCTAATGAAGTTTCCGATTTCCTGTTAAATATTGAAAAAAAAGGCAACAATCTACGCGAAGCTTTTATTTCTGAATGTTCTCAAGACGCCAACCGATTCGAAGGTTCAATAAAGAGAAATCTCATTTTCAATTTTGCCAGTGACAAAAAGAAGAAAGTACAAATTGCTGGTAAAGTACAAGAAATAAGGATGCAGAGAGATTTGTTTGGACGTTTGCTGGGCATTTCATTGGAGCAAAATATAGATATAACGAAAGTTTTGTCATATCCATTAACTCCCGTTCCCATGTCCCTATGTCATTTAGATGGGACTATATGCAAAACAGACAAATCAACCTTAATGAAATATTTGGAAGCCAAAGTGGAGAGTCAAGCACTAACCAGCAAAGATGTAGTGCTTTTAGATGGATTTTTCATACTTCACTTGATAAAAGAGGTTCCTCAAACATTTGGAAAAATTTCAACGAAAATATTGCAAATCGTCACAAACTTTGGCAGTAATCGAGTGGATATCGTCTTTGATCGTTACTTTTCTCCGTCAATAAAAAATTATGAGCGTGATCTGAGGAACAATACTGACATACCCTACAATATTTCCGGACCAGATCAGTCAAGACCTCACGACTTCACTAAAGAATTGAGAAATAATTATTTCAAGGAAGCTCTGGTGAAATTTTTAATTGAGGATTGGGCCTCTGATGAAAAAGCTCCATTTATTGGCGATAAAGTTATTCACCTGAATTTCGACTTATGCTACCGTTTTGAATCATCCGGCAACCAAGTGAAAAGGACAATTGATGACGATTTTACCTGCGAAGACCATGAAGAAGCGGACACAAAAATTATTTTCCACTTGAGCAAAATTAATTTTGATGCCAACGTGTTGATCAGGTGCAATGATACTGATATCCTCGTTATAATTTTGGGTAATATGGAGAATTTTCTTTGCCAATTGAACATTTGGATGGAGGTTGGTACAGGAAATCATCAACGCCATATTGATATTACGAAGTTGTATACAAATTTGGGAGCATCCTTGTCCAGCGCTTTACCTGGTTTTCATGCAATGACTGGTTGCGATTATAATCCAGCATTCTTCCGAAAAGGGAAATCAAAACCACTAAAACTTTTGGAAAAATCGTTGGAATTTCATACGGCTTTAACTTCCTTGAAAAGCGTGGATTCGAACTCGAGAGAAAATGTTTTTGATGAACTTGAAAAATTTGTATGCCGTATTTACAATATTCGAAATATCGACACAGTCAATGAAGCAAGATTTGAACTTTTTTGCAAAACATACAAGTTCAAAAATCTCAATGAGTCTTTCAAGCCAAAATTGAAGAATTACGATGCTTCGAGTTTGCCGCCCTGTAAATCCGAGTTGTTCCAGCAGTTATTGAGAGCACAATATATCACAAGCGTTTGGAGCAATGCTCACATGAAATATCCGACAGCTCTGCGTCCACAAGGAAATGGCTGGATAGAAAATAATGGAAAATATGAATTTGTCTGGTTTGAAGGCAACCAGCTTCCAACACTTATCAACGACATCGTTATTCAGCCGTCAGACGATAGCAATGAGGAAGGTGAACTAGGTATGCGTGAATTTTTTTCTTCGAAAAAGAAAAAAATCAGTAGTCAAACAATCATATTATGATTTTTAAATAATGTTACAGAATTGAATGACGACCTTTCTGAGGATGAAGATGACCTAAATGATAGTGATAAAGAAGAAGAAGAAAAAGATTCCTAGTTTTTTTATTTATTTTTTATGATGATGATTCAATGCAGCTATTTTTCATTAATGTTTTTGTTTTGATTATATAATAAATAATCATAAAAAAAGATATTGGCTTCAGTTTGCAATGTACTTATAGTATTATCTTAACGGCGCCTTCTGCGCGTTTACTAAATTAACGTAATTCTTGCTTTAATGGAAGCCGGATTGACACATATTATTTTCTCCAAAAGTTATTCTACAATAAATGTTACTTTTCATTTGTTAGCTGACTGAGTTAATGATTTATGTGTCACCCCGCCGGATATCGCGCTGTCCTTCATCAACCCCGCCCTGCTATTAGGTCAAGCTAGCCGATTCCTCGCACACCGAACTTATTTCGTCTTGCGTCTCTCTTTAGTTTCTCGCGATTTCGCGGACGCGAATTTACGCGTCTGGCGCCCAGCAATCAAATTCGATTAGTGGAGTGTCGGAGGTGCGAGAGAATCGTCGGAGAGGCCTATCATCCTTTTTTTTTCGCCCTTTTGATTTGTCACATGATCCGGACCGCTCCGGGTGTGAAAAAAATGTGACAAAATTTGGCTGTACTTTTAATTATTTATTTGAGTAATGAAAAGACAATAAGAATTAAAATTAGTCCTGATGATCATCAATGGTGAATTCAAAAAAGGAAAAAATTCATAAGTCACAAACTGTGGAATATTTTACAATATTACAATATTTTATGAGGGTTTTGAGACTCACTTTTTTGTCAGTCAATTATGCTAATAGTCATAGAATATATCAAAGAATTATGGTGCAAAATGACTGACATACCGAAATGACTTGAAAAAAATGACATTTTTGGGCGGCCCTACACCCACAAGCGACCCACTTTTTTGTCAGTCAATTTGCAAATAGTCATAGAATATATCAAAGAATTATGGTGCAAAATGACTGACATACCGAAATGACTTGAAAAAAAAATTTTTTTTGCACAAGTGAGTGGCTATACCACCCAAAACGCCCCACTTTTTTGTCAGTCCCCGGAGCTTTGATCATTGAATAACATTCTGAATCACCACAAAAAGTTTCATAAGTACCGAAATGATCACGAAAAAATGGAGCTAGCTCCCCTACTATTAGCATCTTTTGTCATTTTACTGCTTACACTACAGATAATCATGTATCATTTATTTTTTGTATTACGTTTCACCGTTTTCTATATTAAGTGCATTCGGAGCACCATGGGACACCCAATGCTGCGGCATCATATGGGTCACACACTCCACCAAGGTTGATGATAGATAGATAGGTCGATGATATATGTTATTTTTGATTGGAGAAAACATGTGTCAAAAGTTAGTTTTTTTTTTTTTTAAATATTTCAGTAGTGGGTTTTAATATCTTTGTTTGTCCTGCTCAATCTTAAACAGTGTCATAAGAAAAACGTATAAAATAAAATTTTTTTTCAACTTTTGTAACTTTTCGTTATTTCTTGAATAAATAAACCTATAGTTTTTGTGTGTGACTCATAATGCTCTAGCGACAGACCCATAGTGTCCCGGGTATGGGGCACCTTGAGTCATTTCTCAAAAAATGTGTTTTAATTTTTTTCTCAAAAACTAATTAATATTTGCCAAATACGCTAAATAAATTTTAAAATATACATAGTGTTTTAATTATTTTAAAAAATGAGACAAAAAATCTTATATTTAAAAATACTTTTCAAAGTTTGAATTTTTATGGCTTATGATGCCCCGGTCTCTCCTATACGCCGCAGCTAAGGGGAACTTAATTTATCGAGTACTATTTACTATGTTTAAGGCAAATGAATTATACCAATAAAAAATTTATACTGTCTATTATTACTATAAAAAGAATAGAAATATGAAATATTTATTCTTTGTATTTAACCCGTTGAGGTCACACCTCCTAAAAATAAGTAGTGGTCACACGGGGTCCAATAAACCCCACAACAGTTGCCATTTGCGTTCTTTTTGATGTATCGACTCAAACCTTGAACTGGAATTTAGTTTATGACTTCCTCTTTATAATTCAATAATTTTTAAAAATTTTTTATGTTGAAAAAACGCGAGAAAAAAATTTTTTTCGAGAAATTTGACTTTTTTTACAAAAATATTCATCAAAATTTTTTGAAATAGAGCAAAAAAACTTTCTGCGTTTTACTCTCAAAATAGTATACTTTTAAGAAAAAAAAGCATGGGGTCCAGTGGACCTCATGTGACATCAACGGGTTAATAAAGAAAACTTTTAGAAACTCTTGCATTTTTGCCATATATCCTATAGAGATGGGGGATGTATGACATTCATGGGTGAAATATACGCTTTATAAAAAATTACAAATAATGTTTATAAATAAGGCAATAAAATGTCATAAGTTATAAAATGTGTGTAAAAAGTATATTAAGGTGTAAAAATGATAAACAAGTTATAAAACTGAAAGATTTTAAAAAGAAAATAGAAAAACGATAGATGCATTAATTGTTATACGATCCAAAAAAAGAAAGAAAAAGAACACAGGAGATTTTGATTTTTACGAAGTGTCTGTACCGCGGCATAAATCCCACACACTAAAAGTGCCGTATATCCTAAACAGGTGGGATATACAAGATATCAAACTAAACAAAGAATACAAGAGCTATGCACTTGTATTTTGCTGTATTCCATTTTTTACTATCCCTCTACACTTAAGTATCATGAAATAACCATTAAACCTTTTGCATTCCCTACAATAATCATTTTACGTAGGTCGTAATATATGATCGCGCTACTTACTACAGTGAGAAATCGATTCAACTCACGTTTCGTTAATATTAACAGTAAAGAACTGAAATTACAACACAACACATTACAATACTAATATGGCATAAAGACACATAACAATGTGATTGCGAACAAGTATCTTTATTCCTTTTATTTTTTCTGACTTCTGCGGCGTAAATACCGGAGTTACCCTATATCGTATACCACGGCTTAAATAATGAGCGCAAGCTCTTTTATTTGTCCCAAAATCATTTCCTCTCTGACCATGTTCGAAAATTCGAGCACATTTTCCAGCGAGCTAAAAACAGTTTCCGTACTAAGCAAATATTTAGTTTGAATTTTATTTCTAGCGAACAAGATTTCAATGCTTTATACATTATGCTTTCTGTTAATTAAATTTTATATCTGAAAATCGAATATTTGCGATTAAATCCCATTTGATGGACTATTGAAGCTGATTTCCACGCTTCCTTCGTTCGCGGTTACTTCAAGAGAGAAAATCAAATTTTTACGTGGCTGCGCCATGGAAACCGCGAACAAAAAGAAATTACAGAGACCATATACCACTGTGCCGGCGACTAATTAACGTTGCGAAGCAACGTTATGACGCCAATCACTGATTGTTACCACGGAACTGTTAAAAGCAGCGATTCAATTATGCCATATTTTATTTCACGATCTCAATTTACTTTTCGTTGAGCAATCCCGACCGCAAGAAAGATAAATAATAAAATAATGTATAATCTCTCGATTTTCCTCTGCAAGACACGTCGACTGTAACAAGTGCGTTACAGTACAGTAATTCATTATAGTAACTTACAATATTTCCATGGAAAACATTTTACAATTTATTTTATTTATTGCAACAATTCTGGGCACGTATTATGAAACTTTTTGGAACGGATTCCGATCGGAATTGTTTAGTTATTTCTATTTGTCTAGATTTCTATTTGTTTTTTAGGGAAAACAAAATAATTCTGATTGGAATCCATTCCGAAAAGTTCCATACCTACGTGTCCTGATTTTAAATTCATTGAGATTTGAATTATGTTCTCTCTTTCTTCTTTTTGAAACATTTATCCTGCAACGTGTTGCTCAATGCATTTGAAGTTTACATTTGCCTGTTGATTTACCTTTCACGATTATTGAATTTTTCACTTAAGACAAGTAAAACAGCAAAATTCGATCAAAACTTTGTGAACCTAAGCGAGGGATTGCACGTATTAATGAGAGTTATGCAACCGTGAGACTAAAATCGAGATTAAAAGTCAACTTAGTTTGTAGTTACGAGCACAATTTATGACGCTTCTCTTACATCTACATATTTTACTGTACAATTTATCTATTTTGAAAATGTCGTATTATTATACAAAGATATTGATATTATATGCAAACGTATCATGTTAAACGCGAGGGCCTCTCATCAAATTTCAACGAAATGCTAACGTGATTTTGTATATTTTTAGCAAGAGCTCCTGAATGCCGACAACTACTTACACAGTTCCGGCTGTGTATGCGGAAACGCATATTTCACTTCCATATCGAGGTACTCGTGCACCGCGAACCGAAACGCAAATTTTCAAGCATGGTACGTCTCTCGATGAAATAAAAAACAGAAGTTTATTCGGATAGGATCGCCTATATTATGACAAGGTAAAAACGACACGAGAACGTTTGCAAAGAGGACACGCTCGCTGATTGTTTTCGTTCTCGATGCATTTACTTAATCTTCAAATGATAATATATCTACGTATAGCAGAAATCAGTACAAAATTACCTTTTTCAAAAAAGGTAAAAAAAAGTGTCAAGTACACGCATTCAAAAATCTAACCTAAGTGGTAGCTTTATATCTTTTTCACAAAATTATATTAGCTTACTTAACTCAAGTGACATGTATTTCAAAAAAAAAAGATGTGAAATTTTTAATTTCTTTTTCACAAAATTATATTACCTAACTTAACTCAAGTGACATGTATCTAACCAAAGTGGTCGTAATATATGATGATCGTAGCTTTATATCTTTTTCACAAAATTATATTACCTATAACTTAACTCAAGTGACATGTATTTTAAAAAAAGATGTAAAATCTTTAAATTAAATTGTGCCAATTGTAAAGAGAATATGTATATTGCTTTGAAAGATAATTGTTATGTAACTACTTTAAAGAAATAAAACCCAAGTGGTATCTTCGTATTTCTATTCATGGGTTTTCTTCTTCTAAACCCAAGTGATAATAGCTTCTTAATTCTCTTTAACAAATTTTCAATATTACAAAGAATCATTTTAATTACAAAGATTTAAAGAAGTAACAGTACAAAATAAAAATATTTAATTAAAACAAAATAAATAAATTTTTCTTGTAAAAAAACTTGGCGCTGCTAGACTTTGAAATTTAAACATTAAAATTTAAACATTAGTACTAAGATTTTTGATTGAATAAAAAACAATAAACGTAATTTAGGGAAGAATGCGACAGGAGTAAAAAAGCAGCGCCAAGTTTTTTTACAAGAAAAATTTATTTATTTTGTTTTAATTAAATATTTTTATTTTGTATTGTTACTTCTTTAATTCTTTGTAATTAAAATGATTCTTTGTAATATTAAAAATTTGTTAAAGAGAATTAAGAAGCTATTATCACTTGGGTTTAGAAGAAGAAAACCCTTGAATAGAAATACGAAGATACCACTTGGGTTTTATTTCTTTAAAGTAGTTACATAACAATTATCTTTCAAAGCAATATACATATTCTCTTTACAATTGGCACAATTTAATTTAAAGATTTCACATCTTTTTTTAAAATACATGTCACTTGAGTTAAGTTAAGTAATATAATTTTGTGATAAAGATATAAAGCTACCACTTTGGTTAGATACATGTCACTTGAGTTAAGTTAGGTAATATAATTTTGTGAAAAAGAAATTAAAAATTTCACATCTTTTTTTTTTTAAATACATGTCACTTGAGTTAAGTAAGATAATATAATTTTGTGAAAAAGATATAAAGCTACCACTTAGGTTAGATTTTTCAATGCGTGTACTTGGCACTTTTTTTACCTTTTTTGAAAAAAGTAATTTTGTACTAATATCACCTATTTTGTAGTGTTAAGCAAGAATCTGCAAAACATTTGTATTTATTATTTTTTAATTATTCACAAAATTAGCAATAACAACAAATACATAAAAATTAATAATATTTAAGTAAAAGTAAATTATACATTTCTCACAAAAATTGAAGGAACACTAAATTTATCTTTAAAAATAGGCAAAATTCGAGCAGCTGTAACTTTGTTAAAAATGAACAAAATTTAAATTTTAAGCTTAAAGCGGGGAGCACACACTTCTGCATAACGCATAATGCGTAAGCATAAGAAAACTGATTGGTCTATTTCCTTATGCACATGTGTATGGACCAATCAATTTTCTTATGCTTACGCATTATGCATTGTGCAGAAATGTGTGCTCCCCGCTTAAAACCTCTACTTTCGGGTTACTATTATTCGTCCAATTTTTATTATGTCTAGACATAATTTTAATTCAGCGAATTTTTATTATGTCATGACATAATTTTAATTCTGCCGCTAGGAAATTTTTAAGTCGATACTTATGAATCAAGCTTGAATTCAATGTCTAGGTGTCCCAGGTTGCCGATAACAAGGTCCACATAGTGCGCTCCATAGTTTTCGGTGTCCAGGTGTATTAATACCTTGAATTTGATATCCACGTGTTCCAGGTTGCCGATGACGGGTTCTAGATAGTGCGCTCCATAGTTTTCGGTGTCCAGGTGTAATAATACTTTGAATTCAATGTCTAGGTGTTCCACGTTGCCGATGACAATGTCCACATAGTGCGCTCCGTAGTTTTCGGTGTCTACGTGTATTAATATTTCGAATTCGATATCTACGTGTCCTACATTCAGATTTAAAGTTATTAGTACACCTATACACCAAAAACTACGAAGCGCACTATGTGAACCTTGTCATCGGCAACCTAGGACACGTGGAAATAGAATTCAAAATATTAATACACGTAGAAGTAGGCAAGAAACAGTACGCACCGTACTCGGGTACTTCCGCGGGGGTCGGGGGGGGCCGCGCGCGCGCGGGGGGAACGCCATAAAAGATGGGCGAGGGGGTCGAGGGGGGCCGCGGGGGAGGGGATGGGCGAGGGGGTGAAGGGAGGGGGTAAACGGGCGGGGCTTGCGAATGGAGGGGGAAAGTGGGCGGGGCTTCGCCCACGCGTTTTCTCTTGTAGCTGGACAAAGGCTCTTGGGCCGTCCAATCAGATTCGAGTGGACAAAGGCTCGTGGCCAATCGGATTTGAGTACACGGTTGGTGGGTTTTGGGGAATTTGCACGGTCGGTACCGTTGAGGTAAAAATTCCCTAGGTGGGTTTTGGGGAATTTTGCGTCGCGGCAGCGGGGTTGGGGGGGATCGTCGATCCCGGGCGTTCCGAGAGGGCACTTGGGTCGGGCACGATCGGCTATTCGTTTCGTTGTCGGGCGCGGGCGGAAATCCGGCGCGTCACCGCGACAAGGTTTTTTTCTTATCGACCGAGAGCGGAAATCCGGCGCGAATCGTGCGTCACCGCGATTAAGTTTTTATTTTTTCGCGCGCGTTCTGACGCGTTTTCATCATTTCCTCCTTTTGTTTTTTTGCGAGATGCTGCGAGCGGATGTCTCCTTCCCGGAAGGATGTATCCCGATAGGTACATCCTCCGTAGAGATAACGAACGGGTATAAAAAACGTTACCGCGTGTGAAACATTATATGTAACGTGCGCGACATGAATTGGATAAGTGACGAGAGTTCAGAATTATCAGATTCTGAGTATATAATAAGAGATATCACCGATGGTTTGCGCAAAGAAGACCAAGGACTGAAATTGACGGATGAGCAACGAATATCGCCGGTGCAGTTTCTTCGCGATCGCGAACTAGGTATACGCGGAACCGGTCAACGCATCGCAAGACAAAGAGTCGTTATCGCTACCGAATCATCTCCTTATGATTGGAAATCTAACGTGAGACGAAAAGTGTATCGACGGCTGCGGGACGAGTGCGTCAGAGGGGAAGAATCAAAAGTGTATCGACGGTTGTGGGACGAGTGTGTCAGCGGGGAAAAATCACACGCAGCTTGCTGCGCTAGTGTTGTGCCGTATCATATTAAACCTATTGTTGACTATCGTTATTGGGCGACTAAATTTTATGAACAGCTTCCCGATTGTGAAGCAACATACATTAAGAATTATACAGGCGTGGGAAAGTACGTCGAATTGGTGGTGATGAACAATTCGATACGTATGTATATGTACCCTGGCCGTCTCGATAATCCTAATCATCTATCGATGCTTGAAAGAGCCGACGAATGTTACTTTAAAGATATTAATAATTGGTATTCCGACGTTCCCTACTTCACTTCTCATTCTTTTATGAAAAATTACCTGGACGTTCAACGTTGCAAACGATATTGTTCGGCGTGTGATCGAATTACGTGCAAGTGCTCCATCGAGAAATGTGACGTGATCTAAAAAAACGTATTAGCATTATCGAATGAACGATCGCCGTTATTACTCGTCCGAGGAATCGGACGGCGAACTGCGCTGTCGCGAGCCCATGCCCAGGTTTTCGTCCGATTCGAACGACGAATCGTCGTCGTCGTTGAACGTGCGGTGCGCGTCGGTGGCGAAAGAGGACGCGCGATGGAATCTAGCGACTCATCATCTGCGAAGGGAGATCGGAGCGCGAAGCGCGCGCGAGCGAGCGTGGATAGAGACGACAGTGGCGTATTCCGATAGGGCGAACGATTATATGCGTTGCCTGCCGCTCGAGTATTACCTCTATTACGAGTCGGTGTACGAAGGAGAGAGGATACGTAGGATATATACCAAGGAGTCTCGTCGTATTTTCCATCGAGTGAAATTCGTTCCCGAGGTTGAAAGGCCCTTCTGCCCTTCGTGGTGTACGCGGATCTGGAGTGTCTTCTCGAAAAACGGGACAGAGAGAACGCCGAAGGAGGCGCGAGAACGGAGAGATACGCTTATCAGCGTCACGTTCCGTTCAGCCTGGGCTACTATCTGCACTGCACTTACGACGATACCGTATCCGCGTACAGATGTCGTCGCGGCGAGGACTGCGTTTCGTGGTTCGTGAACGAGCTTCGCGTTCTCGCGCGTCGCGCCAAGATAAAATTCTCCAACAATATATTGATGGTTGAGCTTACGGACGACGAAAAACTCGAATTTCGGAACGCGACGCATTGTCACGTGTGTCGGAAACCGTTCCAACCGGAGGACAAGCGCATGCGAGATCACTGTCATCTGACCGGACGCTACAGAGGTCCGGCGCATTCTCGTTGTAATCTGAATTACAGAAACGTGTACGTGATTCCCGTGTTCTTCCACAATCTGTCGGGTTACGACGCGCACTTCGTCATCGAGAAAATCGCGAACGATTTTGAGGGCGGGGTCGATCTGCTGCCGCTTACGAAGGAAAAGTACATATCTTTCTCGAAGACCGTTAAGGAGACGCTAACGGACGGGGTGTGGAATCGATTCGTGAGGCTGCGATTCGTAGACTCGTACAAATTTTTAGCCGCGAGTATCGAGACCCTGGCGTCCTATTTGGACAAAGACAAGCTGAAAATTACGCGCTCGGAGTACGCGGATTTGAGCGCGGAGGATCTCGATCTGCTCACTCGCAAGGGAGTGTTTCCGTACGAGTACGTCGATAGCGCGGACAAATTGCGGGAGACGGAGCTTCCGCCGCGCGAGGCTTTTTACAGCTCCCTGACCGACGAGACCGCGAGCGAGAGCGACTACGAGCACGCGACGAGGGTGTGGCGACGTTTTCGCGTGCGGGATCTCGGCGAGTACAGCGATCTGTATCTCAAGACCGACGTGCTTCTTCTGGCGGATATTTTTGAAAATTTTCGAGACACGTGTTTAGAGAGTTACGGTCTGGATCCCGCGCATTATTATACGTTGCCAGGGTACACGTGGGACGCCATGTTGAGGTACACCGGCGTGCGTTTCGAGCTGCTCACCGACATCGACATGGCGATGTTCGTGGAGCGCGGGATACGCGGCGGCCTCAGTCAATGTTCGCTCAGGTACGCGCGAGCCAACAACAGGCACGTACCGACGTACGACTCTTCCCAGCCCACTACGTATCTCATGTATTACGACGTGAACAATTTGTACGGTTGGGCTATGAGCGAACCGCTGCCGTACGCGAATTTCCAGTGGCTCGACGACCCTGAGAACTTCGACGTGACGACCGTGCCGACGGACAGCGACGTCGGTTACATTCTGGAGGTGGATCTCGAGTATCCGCCGCACCTGCACGACGCCCACGCGGACCTGCCGCTGTGCCCGACGCGCGATAAACCGCCCGGCAAGCGGCAGGAGAAACTGCTCGCCACTCTCTACGACAAATCGCGCTACGTGACACATTATCGAAACCTGCAGCAATGTCTGCGACTCGGTATGCGTTTGACGCGCGTTCATCGAGTTCTGCGATTCGCCCAGTCGGCGTGGCTTCGCGGCTACATCGAGCTGAACACGACGTTCAGGACCCTGGCATAGTATAAACATTACTAGTAGCGTCACTTCGATTTATTGTAGGATCTGATTTTCATTGCGCATGCTCGTACCGCCATGTTCTTAGCCGAAACGTGCAGTGACATATAACCTATTCAGATAACAGTTTAGCTAAGCTTAGTGAACTCACGGACTTAAATACATTACGGACATTTACAAAAATAGATTGATGTCAATTAGTCATTATCAATAATCAGTGTTATAGTCATTAATAATCAGTGAAATGAGTGCGAGGGCGTATTGTGCTGTCCCAAATTGTTCTAACAATTCTTGGAATTGTTCTTACAGTTTTTTTAGATTTCCAAAAGAATCGGAACGGTAAAATTTACTTAAATATTGTTTTATATTTAAAAATACGAATTAGCCCAGACAATATGCATGACTAAAGGCCAATTTCTTCACCGTTGGATAACTCTATCCTTCGATTAACCTAACTTTTTATCTCTTTCTAAGGGGGCAGTTAGAAAGAGATGAAAAGTGAGATGAACCGAAGAATAAAGTTATCCGATGGTGAAGAAATTGGTCATAAAAGATGTCTTTTAAACGTCTTTTAAATATACATGTTGTCCGGGAGATACATGTATTTTAGATATTATATTGCTTACGTTGTTTATAAATTAACATATATTAAATTAATATAATAATACAATCACAATTGTATACTCGTTTATAGATGCAAACAATGGATAAATGCGATAAATATGCAAGATCTAATTAACAAAGATAGCATTGTTTTGTATAAAAACTACAAAGTATGTGCAGCACACTTTCAAACAAATATGTTTCTCAATGATTTACAAAATAGATTACATGTACATGCTATACCAACAGTTTTCGAAAATACACGGTAAGCAAATGTTTTAATTATAAAAAAATTAAATAATTTTTTGTAAAAAGTATGTTAATTTTGAATCATTTTAAGTCAAAAACATTTTTAAAATCTCCAGTAAACACAATGCAACATGTAACGTGTACAGACTAGTTGTAATTTTCTACTCAATAATATAAATGCAATATAACACACGTGTTATTGCATATCGCATATTGCATATAACACGTTACTGTACATTACATGTTGTATTGTGTTTAGTAGATTGTTACATCTTTAAAAATATCTAAAAAATATTAAGTACAAAATTATTTTTGTAATAATACTGTTTATAGGACAAATGATTTTCACACAGAAATTCGTACAGAGACAAATCAGGCAAACACACTAATTACTAATATGCCAGAAAATCAACCAGAAATTCCATCTATTATGATGGATACTAATTATAGCTGTTCGACAGAAGAAATAATTTCGACAGAAGAACACATTTCAAAAGAGATTTCGACACAAGAAACAATCATTTCGGAAGAGGTTTTGATAGAAAACTCAACTATTTGCGAAGAGGTTTCGACACAAGAAACAACCATTTCGGAAGAAGTTTTGACAGAAAAATCGGGGAATTTTTGTGCAAAGAGAAATAAACTATCACCATTAGTAATTCGCGTTCCAGACAATCAGCTTAGTCCACCATTAGAAAAATCTCCATCAGCGTTAACTCAAACATCACATATATTATCTGCGAATAGTCCACGTAAAGAAAAATTGCGAACAAAATTGAAAAAATTACAAAGAATAAAATCAATACTAGAAGCAAAATTAAAACGTAAGAATAAGTTAGAAGATATTACGGAAACAGAGTTTCTAAAACTTTGCAATAAATTTTTACCTAAAAATATACAATTTTTTATTACAGAGCAAATTAAATTACAGAAATGTCATAAAAAAGGGTATAGAATAATACAATATACAAAAGAATTTAAGAGATATGCATTATCATTATTTTTTATTTCGCCAAATGCATATAGATTTTTGCAAAAAACTTTTAATTTACCATCTATCAGATGTTTACAAAGGTTTGTCGAAAACTGGCCAGAAGAACCTGGAATAAGTGACACAATCTTTAATGCAATTAAGATTAGGACAGCTACAATGGAGAAAAACGATAAAATGTGTATTTTATGTCTTGACGAAATGTCGATAAAATGCAATCTATTTTACAGTATAAAAAGGGATAAAATTATAGGTTTTCATGACACAGGTAGCAACAAGTCGTTTGATGTAGCACAAAATGCTTTAGTTATTATGGCAAGAGGTCTTAAAATGAATTGGAAACAACCTTTAGGATTTTTCTTAACGCATTCTACTTGCCCTGCTGTAGATATCAAAACTTTAATTGAATGTGCCATTAAAAAATTACATGCAATTGACATACAAGTTGTTGCTATTGTTACTGATCAAGGATCAAATTTTTGTCAGTTAACTAAATTACTTAATATAACAATAGAAAAGCCTTATTTTATGGTAAATAGTATGAAAATTTTCTATTTTTTTGATATGCCTCATTTGATGAAAGCTGTGAGAAATAATATGATAACACACAATTTTATATATGATGATCAATATGTTTCATGGCAACATATAAAACATTTTTATGAACAGGACAAGATAAGAAATTTAAGATTAGCTCCTAAACTAACTAAAGAACATATATACCCTAATAATTGGCAGAAAATGCGAGTTAAATATGCTATGCAAGTGTTAAGTGCTACTCTTGTTGCTGCTTTGAAAACTTATATTTCGTTTAGAGCTCTTGGAGAAGAAGCCATGGGAACAGCTAATTTTATTTCAGATTTTGACAAACTTTTTGACATCTTTAATTCATCAAAATTATTTAATGCAAAAGAATTTAACAAACCATTTAAAGGAGAACAATATCAAATAGATTTTTTATATAAAATGTTACATAGAATAAAGAATATAAAAGTTACGGCATTTGATGGAAAAGATAAAACTAAACAAGTAAAGTTTGTGTCAAATTTACAACTAACTATAAACGCATTGCTTCAATTATGGGAATTCCTAAAAAACGCCGGATTTGAATATGTACTAACTAGGCGAATTAATCAAGATTGTTTGGAAAATTATTTTGGAGCTATAAGAAAACGAGGCGGCAATTCATATAATCCTACACCACAACAATTTATAAATGCTTTTAAAAAAACATTTTCATTGAAGTTTTTAATAGTATCCGAAAATGCAAACTGTGCTGACGATTTCTCAAAATTTTTAGCTTTGATGAATTCTACTCATATCGATAGGTACGAAAACAATCAAACAATTTTGCAAACAGAATCAGCATTTCAATCAATAAAAATATTGGAATCAGATTATCGTAATCATGACTATCTAACTAAAAATTCATTACAATATTTGTGTGGTTATATTATAAAAAAGTTACGAGCCTATCATATTTGTTCTATTTGCAAAATAATTTCTTTACAAAATCCATTAGCGTCTAATGCAACAGTATTTATCGAAGAAAAAGCATATGATAAGAGTACAGTTCATGGCAATCTACTAGTACCAAGCGAAGAGTTTAGCAATTACATATTAACATTGCATAAACATTTTATATTACATTTTAAACAGTATGCCCTACTAAATATAGGACATAAGCTTTTCGAAGATATGATACAAATAGCAGTACCACTCAAAGTATGTGCAGAATTTCCTTTAAAATATTTAATAAAACTAGTTATTCGAATCTGTATTTATCATACATTAAAAAGTATAAACCGTAATTTAAAACAATCCAAAGAAAAAAATAGAAAAATAACTATTTTGTCACACATTTAACAGTAATTTGATAAATAAATATAAAGTTTAAAAATAATTTAATATTTCTAAATGATTTATATGCTTTCCCAAAACAAGTTACCCTATACTTCTTTACTCCAAATCTTCGGGCCCAAACCTTCGAGTCCAAACCTTCAACACATTTTCCAAATCAACCTCTTATAAAATCGACGTACAAGCCGTGTTCCAATATATACTGTCAGTACTGAATACTTATAATATACGTAATAGTGGGACTTGGTTAGAGGGCGTGATAGTGTGTGGATGGGTGAAAATTGTGCGGCGTGATAGAGAGAGTTTTGAGCGGTTGTGTGTAGCGAGCGAGTACGCGGAGAAGTAGGCAAGCGGCTTAGAGGTATCTGCATCGGGGTAATTGGAGGCAGGTATAGGGATAGCCGTGTAAGGGAGATTTCCGTCTGGGAAGAGTGAGCGGTGGACGGGAGGTTATGGCGTCGCGTAACTCGCCAAGCGCGGGAAGCGCGAGCAGTGTAGGTAACGAAGGCAGCGGTAGAGTCGGTAGAGTAGGGAGGAGTAAGACCGATAAAGTGGATGATAAACAGCGGAAATTAACAATAGGAACAGGTAAAACAGTAATTTTTAGTGATGAGGATGTAAAACAGGATATAAGGGCAATCAGAGAGGAAATAAAGGAGGTAAAGAATCAGATTACCAAGGAGGTAGGTAAAATTGAGAAGGTAAAAGAAAGTTTTATGCGTTACGTAGAGGACAGGAAAGAGAAGGAGGGACAAGATGAAGAGAGACTAAGGGAAATTGAGAGAAAAGTAATTGATCTGGAAAACAAATGGTCAGGGTGGGTGGAACGTTACGAAAGAGGCGAAGATAGAGAGAACGGTACAGAGATTGGTAGTGAAAGTGAAGAACGAGGAAATGATAGCGAGAGTGGATTATCCAGACGTTCCAGCTATTCTAGAAATAGGAGTAGATGGGGAAGTAGTTACGCAGGTTCGACTGTAAGCGAGGATAGGTTAAGCGTTAGAGAGGTAGGTAAGATAAAAAAATGGGTGAAAGAAAAAGAAAAAGATGAAAGAAGGAATAATGTTGTAGTGAAAGGGATAAATTTAGATCAAGCAGGGGACTGGAAGGAATGGGCGCAGAAGTTTTTACTAGAAAAACTTGGTGTTAGATGCAACGTTAGTTATGTGAGAAAAAGCGGCAATGTTATGGTGATTAAACTGGAGGAGGAAGATAAAAAAGAAGTGATGAGAAATAAATACAAGTTAAAGGGTGGAAATATATTTATTGAGAACGACTTAACTTGGGAGGAAAGGAAGGTGCAGGAAGGTATTCATAGATGGGCCAAGGTTCAGAAAGGCAAAGGGATGGATATTAAGGTAGGTTTTGCGAGAGTGAAATTAAATGGGGTATGGAAACCGTGGACGGAGGTATTGAGGAATTCGGATGACAGGGATGGCAATGAAAGTCGTCAAGCGGCGGGAGGGGAGGGGAGGAGCGTGGAGGAAAATTTAGCGAAGTGAGCCAGAAGGTGGTAGAGCTAAGGGTAAGGGAGGATAAAAGGAAAGGAAGAGGGGAGAGCAGGGAGGAGGGGAAGGTTGGGTTAACGTGGAATAAAGGTAAGAAATTTCTGTTTTGGAATGTTGCAGGAATACATAACAAGGATAGAGATTTCTGGAACTATATTACGAGTTTTGATTTCATAAGTCTTTGCGAAACTTGGATCAATTTAGAAAGTTGGGAGTCGATTAAAGGGAAGTTACCGAATTCGCATATCTGGGAATGCTGTAGTGCTACCAGGGCCCATAAGAAAGGAAGGGCAAAAGGAGGTTTTATTTTAGGTAAAAGAAAGGGATGGGGGAAAGAAGAAACAAAATTGGTAAAGATGGAAGAGGAAGGATTAGTCTGGTCAGAAATATTTGAGGAAGGAGGTATAATAAACATTATATCATTATATAACAAGGAGGGTTGGAATAGGAAGGAAGAGATTCTAGATAGTTGGATTGAGAAGTTAGATAAGGAACAAGTGATTATAGGAGGTGACTTTAATATCAGAATAGGAGAATTAGGAGGCGGGGAGGAAGAGGAAGGAGGGTGGGAAAGGAAAAGTAAAGATAGAGTAATAGGTAATGGAGGTAGGAATTTAGTAGAATGGATACTAAGTAAGGGATGGTATTTGTTGAATGGTTCAACAAAAGGAGATTGGGAAGGTGAATATACATTTACAGGCGCAAGGGGTAGCTCCGTAATAGATTATATGATTGCGTGCGAAGAAACTTATGATAGAATTAGAGAATTTAGGGTGGATGCGAGAGTGGACTCAGATCACATGCCTTTAGTGGCGTTGTTGGATGAAAGAGTTTGGGCGATTGATGAGAACCAGGAAGTCCATGAAGAAGGAAAAGAGGGGGATAGGAATGAAGAATCAAGATGGAAAATCTGCTGGGATAAGAAGGCTATTGAAAATTATAAGGAGAAAACTGAAGGGATTATCTGGGAGGATGCGTACCAAGTTCTGACTATTGAAGAGAAATGGAACAAACTCAAGGAGATAGTGCACGAGGCTATGATAAGGAAGGAAATAAAAATTAGAAACAGGAAGATTGGCTTTAAAGACTGGTGGGATAGAAACTGTACTAGGAAGAAAAGAGAAGTGAAGAGGATATACATGAGATGGAGAAAGGGAAAGGTAGGAAGAAGAAGATATATGGAAGAAAGGATCAGTATGAAAACACTATTTGAACAGAAGAGGAAGGAGAAGAGAATCAAAGAGGAGGAGGAATTGAAGAACCTAAGGCACGGGACAGACATCTGGAAATTTATTAATAGGAAGAGGAAGAAAAAAGTTTGGAAGGAAAATAAAATAGGAGGTGCGGAATGGATGAAATATTTTAAAGAGCTTCTCGGAGGTACGGAAGAGATGGCGGAAGACAAGGAAGAAGAAAACACTATAGGAATTGTAGAAGATAGACCCGTTCTTACGGACTCATCGCTGGGAGTGGAAGAAATAGCTGAGGCGATAGGAAGATTGAAGAAAAACAAGGCTGTAGGTTTAGATGGAATACCGCTTGAAGCTTGGCTGTATGGAGGCAGTGCGGTTAGGAAAGGTCTAGTAGAAGTTCTGAATCAAGTTTGGAAGAAAGGAATTCTACCAAAAGATTGGAGAACCTCCATTATAGTCCCGCTACATAAGAGGGGCGACGAGAACAAGGTTGGAAACTATAGAGGTATTTCTCTTCTGTGCTCAGCGTATAAAATATATGCGGAAATTATTAGAGGAAGGTTGGAAGAATCAGTAGAGAGGAAGGGTCTGCTACCAGAGAGCCAGGCAGGTTTTAGACGAGGTAGGTCAACGATGGACAACATCTTTGTGTTGGATCATTTAACGCAAAGAGTGGATAAGAAAGGAAAGAAAGGTAAAGTGTATGCGCTTTTTGTTGACCTAAAGGCAGCCTTTGACAATGTGGAGAGAGGGCAGCTATGGAGGATCCTCAGGAAGATAGGCATAGAAGAGGAACTGATAGGAAAGTTAGAAAGCGTTTATGCGATTACGAAAGCTGCGATCAGATCAAAGGAAGGTCTAACAAAGGAAATTTACATAAGGAAAGGAGTTAGGCAGGGCTGTGTTCTGAGTCCAATGTTATTTAACCTGTATATGGCGGAGATTAGGAAAGTTTTAGAAGAAAGAAACATAGGTGGTATTCAGCTGAGGGATGTAAGAGTGTGGTCGTTGGAATACGCTGATGATATGGTGTTCCTGGCGAAGAATAGGGAGGCGATGCTAGATATAATGGATACAATTAGGAAATTTTTTAGGGAAAGAAAAATGATTTTATGTACGGATAAAACTAAGATGGTTGTTTTCAATAGAAAAGGTAGGGAAAAGGCAGAAAAATGGAAATGGGGAAATAAAGGAAAAGAAATCGAAGAGGTTAAGTCATTTAAATATTTAGGATTTGTTTTTAACAGAAGCGGTAAGCTAACAGAACATATTAAAGAACTATGTAGAAAAGGTAGGATTGCGGCAAACAGAACCTGGGGTCTAGGAGAAAGGATATGTAGGAATGATTTTATTAGAAGAGGAATGTTATTTAGATATTTAGTTAGGAGTGTAATGTCATACGGGGTGGAACTATGGGGTTGGGAAGAAAAGAAAAATTTAGAAAAGATAATGATGGATTACGCCAGATGGGTATTCAATTTAAAGTTTTGTACTCCGAGATATATGATGTCTAGAGAATTAGGAATGAGTAAACTTAGGATAGGTTGGGGAATTAGGGCTATGAGATATGAAGATAAAATTAGGGAAGCAGATGATGTACGATGGATTAAAAAGTGTTGGCTGGAGAAGGAAAGTAACGATTGAAATGATAGATATGGAAAAGAGAGGGAGAGATATTTTAATAGGAATGGTTGGAGCGGGGTAGCAGTAGAAGCCTTGAGAAGGGAGGGGAGAAATTTAGTCAATGAAATGAGGAACAGGGATACGGATGTACAGAGGCAGTTAGAGGAAAGTAAGATCTTAGAATCAAGATATAATAAGAAATATAGGGAACTAAACAAGGATTTGGAAGGCCCCAGCTATCTAAGGATGGATAATATAGACAAGCAGGACCTAGGGGACAGTATCAGGGCTCTTTTGAACTTAAGATGTGGTAACTTAGAACTAGGTAATAGATATTGGTTAGAAGAAGAGAAGAGTAGGTGTATTTTTTGCAAGAAAGGGATGGATAGTATGAAACACTACGTTGAGGAGTGTACGATAACAAAGGAATGGTTTATTCTATTAGGAAAAGATAGTAAGGAAAGGTTAGAAAAACTTTGGAACGATAAGCTGGACTCCACCAAAGCGAAAATATTGTTGAATGTTGTTAGGGAAAGAAATGCGAAAGAAAAAGAAAATAGATATAGGATTTTAACAGGCTGTGCGATTGGCTGTGATCCTTAGGTAATAGGGCAATGAGTTACAATAGTGCACGTAATATTATGTGGTTAAGGCGAATATTTGTAATAATATTTATAATAGGATATTTGGTTATTAGGCATTAGATAATAGACGTGTTTGTACCCATGGAATGGATGTAGGTATGAATGGTTAAGGAAATGATTGTAAACCAAGTCCACTTTCTGGCTGTTGCTAAAGTAAATAAACTTATATATATATACGTAATAGTGAACTATGACTACTAGATTTTCAGTACTGGTTGTGTACATCGATCAGAACATGGCCATGGAAGGCCCAAATCGAATCCGAGACTCGTCGATTATAAGTCGGCCATCCTCACAAGGAGTCACTCAAATAATTTAACATTTTTGTCATATATATATTTGTATATAAATATTTATACTTATTAGAAGAGAAAAACACAATTAACTATGTGTTCACCAGTATACACGGACTTTCAGTAGTATGTATCGATTTAAACATCGCGGGACAATGCCACCATTTTAGGCTGAGAATGTGGCGGCTAGTCTCAAGGTCATGAAATTTGTATACTCGAAGATCAAAGGTACCGCCGCTACTGTCGCTACTAGTAATGTTTATACTATGACCCTGGCGACCAACGAGTTCGAACGGAATTTGTACAAACTGATGAACAACGCCGTTTTCGGAAAAACGATGGAGAACGTGCGCGAGCACGTGGACGTGCGTCTCGTGACGCGATGGGAAGGGAGGTGGGGCGCGGAGGCGTTGATCGGCAGGCCGAACTTTCACAGCAGGAGCGTCTTCTCGGAGAATCTGGTCGCGATCGAGCTGCGAAAGCTCGAGGTAAAATTCAACAAGCCGGTCTACGTGGGTATGTGCATTCTCGAGATATCCAAGACGCGTGTCTACGAGTTTCACTACGGCTATATGATGCCACTCTATCGCGGCCGGTGTCGAATTGCTTACACGGATACCGACAGTTTGGTCTATGAGGTGGAGTGCGAAGACGCGTACGAGGATATGAGACGCGACATAGACAGGTTCGACACGAGCGACTACGCGGAGAATAACGCGCACGGTATGCCGCGCGTCAACAAGAAGGTGCCCGGTTTGATGAAGGACGAGAACAACGGGGCGATCATGACGGAGTTCGTGGGCCTCAGAGCGAAGATGTACACTTACAAGGTGCTCGGACGCGACGACACCAAGAAAATAAAGGGTGTTAAGAGAAACGTGGTCGCGAAAAGGATCACTTTCGACGATTACGTGGCGTGCCTGCGAAAAGCGCGCGAGCTGAAGACGCGCCAGTCGTGCATACGCTCGACGTTGCACGAGGTTTACACCGTGTCGAAGCAAAAACTAGCTCTCAGTCCGCACGACGACAAGCGATACGTGACGTCGAACTGCGTGGAAACGCTTCCGTGGGGACATTACGGAATACCGTTGTGAAAAAAAATATCATAAGTTTTATAAAAATTATTGCATCTTTAATTAATAATAGTAAATAAAATTTGTATAATCTCACGATTATAAAAAAAATCTTAACTGTACCTTAAACCTGAACGTCACACCTTCGGGTTACGTATCTTAATATTTGTATTTGAAATTCATCCTTACTATGTATCGTAATTTTACCCGACCCACATCATATACGATGTATTCGTTGTATAACAATGTTGGATTGCGTGTAAGAAACAAACCGATAAATATGTAAATTTTTATTAATAATAAAGTACATCACGTTACGTGTGTCTACAAATGTCTAATTATTTCTGTTACAATACAGACGCCTTATCTATCCACGAATTGTGCGAACTGTCCATTCCCAGCCACTTCACGTACGCTCGATTGCCGCGCTTGCGCAGTACTTTTTCCACGAGATAGACGTCGGGATTGGAGACGCGCAGCAACTCGTGTTCGTAGAATCCTCCGGCTATCGCTTCTCCGCGAACGTCTTTCAGCAGATACGTAACGGGATTGGTCCTTTGTACTTTGGCTATGCGAAAGATCTCGGTGGTCCAATTGAGAGTGTAGCCTTTTTCGAAGATCGTTTTGAATTTGCTCACGCGCACCGGATCGTCGACTCTAAATCTCGCCGGCGCGGCTATCTTCGCGCGACTGTACACCGTGCGCAGCAGTTTTTCGGCGACGGTGGGCGTCACGTCCGCCGGACGCATTCCGATCGTTCGGTGCCTGCGACGATTTTGTAATTCGACAAGAGGCGCGGCAGCTCGTCTATCCATCTGTACGATCCCTGGAGCGTGAAGAGCTTCCACATGTCGTTCTTTAACGTGCGATTGAACCTCTCCACCACCGACGCTTTCATCACCAAATACGTGGAGTAGTGATTCACCTGGTGCGCGTCGAAGAGCCTGCGCGCGTCAGCGTTGTAGAATTCTTTTTCTTTGTCTGTTTGCAGATTTTTAGGGTGTCGCGCGTCCTCGCGAAAGATCTTTCGAAGAGCCGTCGCGACCTCCTTTCCGCCCTTGCTCTTGAGCGGGATCGCCCAGGCGTACTTGCTCAGCACGTCGATGACCGTCAGAATGTAATTGTGACCCGCGTTTTCGCGCGAATAGGGACGCATCTCGACCACGTCGGCCTGCCACAGGTCGTCGTAGCCGCGCACCACGACGCGTCGTCGCGGAAAGTTTTTCCGCGCCGGTGCGTGCAGCTCCTCCACGAGTCTCCGCTTCTCGGCGCTCATCGTTGCGCGCGCGTATACCTCTCCCAACTGCGCGATTGTGCGTGAAAAAGACGGCTCGTCCACCTTCTCATTGGCGTTCCTCCCCGTTGTCGCGAATGTTCGCTATCTCTCTCTTTAGCGATTCTTTCGTCACCATCACTCTTTCCATCTCGCGGAATCTAAGTAGAAAATCGTTCAGCGCGATTCTCAATCCGCTCATGACGCTATTTATGCTATTCACGTCGGTTCTCAACGAATCCGTCATCTCTCCGATGGCTTTCCGCGCGCCGAGTATCTGTTCCGTTTGCGCGGACTTAGATTTTTCTAAATTTTGTATCTGATTTTCAATCTCCCCGAATTTGGCCGGAAACTCGTGCATCGCGATTCGCAGTCCAAGCAGAACGCTGTGTATGTTATTCACATCGTTTCTCAAAGAATTCGTCATCTCATCCACCTCGCTTTTCACCGTCGACAACGATTTGTTCGTTTTATCGCAAAACGACTCGATCTCCTTTCCCGATTCTCGAAGCGCACGTTCCACATAACTCTTGTTCGTCGCGTCGGTGTCGATCTCCGGCGCGGCTACCCGCCGTATCCTGCGGTCCCTCGCGTCGTAAGAGTTTTGATCCGAGAGGAACGCGTCGTTCCTCACCGCCGCTATCTCGCCTCTCAATTCTTCGGTCGCGCTTCTCTTCGATCGTCCGATCGCGTCCTCGACGTAACTTCTGTTCGCCGCGTCGGTGTCGATCTCCGGCGCGGCCACTCGCCGTATCTTGCGCTCCCTCGCGTCGTAGAAATCCTCGCTCATAAAGAGCGCGTTGTTGCGCGCGTAATTGCGCAGGGATTCGATCGACGAGCGCAATCTCGCCGCGGACGCGCCGTCGACTCCGTCACCGCTGCCCCGAGCTGCCAGCAACATGCCGAATTTGTTCACAGACATCACGCTGGCGAGCGCGCGATTGGTACTGACGTCGCGATCGACGCGACCGATCAATTTATGACGAAACCGGCCTCGCGAAGTTCCTCGATTATCGACAGGATTTCGTTGTCGTGAGCGTCGTTGCCGGCTCGACGAGAAGCGTCCAGCAGTCGAAGTCGATCGACCAACTCGTTGGGATCGTCCCAGTGGACGTAATCGATCGCGTTGTCGGTCAGTCGCATGGCCGGCGGTAGCCCGGCACCCTTCGTAGTCCCAACTTTTTGAGACGGGTATACGAGCGGCGCTATTACTTTTGTGTACTTGTGTCCCCTGTTGCCCTTGACGGCCCCGACGGCGCTGCGACCGCGCCTGTGAGCGTTGGTAGCGAGAAGTATACTCCTGTATGCTTGTTTGTCCTTTTCCGTGTATATTTTAGGATCAGGATGTTGCTTGAAGATCAATTCGTACAGACCGCGCGTGCCCTTGTACCGTACACCAGCGATGTCCATGGAGTCATCCGCGTTCATGTCGAAGCGCTTGTCACCCAACATCGCGCCGTTCTCGCCGATGTGCACTCCGTAGGTGTAGTCGATATCTTTGTTTTTGTCGCCGCTCAGAAGAGCGGTCACGTATTCCCGCCCTAACGGTCCTAGTTGACTATTCAGCGCGACCTTCCAACGTACTCAAAGATTTCCTCACGGTCTTCTTTAGCGCGGGAGGCGAAGTCGTCGCAGTTAGAGGGACCGCAAATGATGCAACGTACGACGTTCGGCAAGAGAGGACCGTGTCTGCGCGATTCTCCGCTTCCTTTCTCGGTCGCGCCCGACCTTGACGACGTTTTGCGATCCACGTTCGAGACTCCTATCGTCACCGACTGTCGCACGAATCGCATTTTGCCCTCTCGCTCTCTCTCGGTCGTTTTTGCTCGCTCGATTCGTTCGCGACGAGTTTCCGGAAAGGCAAAGGGAGCGCTGACGTCGTTTCGATTCGACCGCGCGTGCGCAAACGCTTCGCGCGCAGGTATAAATAGCGCGAGCGTGTCGCCGTATCCGTAGAAATTCGATCCAAAGAAGCAACGAATCGTTCGCGCGCTCGAGATGTTTCCCATCGTACTGACGGACAGGCGCGACATTCTCGATCTGACCGCCGAGGAGCTGAAAATCGTTCCGAAGACCGTTCTGTTGCGTAAATTTGAAAAATACGTGCAACTGCTGTGGGACCGTTTGCCCGAACATATAACAGCCGATCCCGAGGTACAGAGATATCGCTCGTGCATGGAACATTACAATCGTCCGTGGCAACGAACGCACATAGACGGTCCACCGCCGCTCATCAAGGACTGCTACGAGTGCAACCGCGCTCTCGCTCCGAACGGTGAGTCGTCGAAACAATCCCGTTCGAATTAAGAAAAAGAAAATACCCTTCCGCAACCGCGACCGAATGCGCGGCGCCGGTCTGCTCAACCGCGCGATAAACGCTCTTCCCTTCGAGCTGCATATACCCGGCTATCAATTTTGCGGACCCGGTACGCGTCTAGAGAAGAGACTAGCGCGCGGCGAAAGAGGCATCAATCCGTTGGACGCGGCGTGTCGCGAGCACGACGTCGCGTATTCGCGAAGCGGCGAGCTCGCCGAACGACACGTCGCCGATCGAACGCTCGCCGAGAGGGCGCGCGAGCGCGTCACCGCGGAGGACTCGACGGTCGGTGAGAGACTCGCCGCGGCGGCCGTATGGGCGGCTATGAAAGCGAAGACGAAACTGGGCATGGGTGTGGAAAGGAAAAAAGGAAAAATGAGGAAAGGAACGAAATCGAGGAGAAACGCGAGGACGACGAGGAAGAGGCGGAGGATACTTCCGACGGCGAAACGCGGCGGTTTCTTGCCTCTTCTGCCGATATTGGGCGCGCTCGGTTCCTTGATCGGTGGCGCGGCTGGCGTGGCCAAAGCGGTGAGCGACAAAAAAGCGGCGCAGCGACAACTCGAGGAACTGCAGCGACATAATCGCGCGCTGGAGGGTCGCGGGTTGTACCTCGCGCCGTATAAGAAGCGCGGAGGTGGCGCGAGGAGAATCGTCGAAAAAAAAATTCGCGGAAGAAGACGACGTTAGCGGCGACGTCAGATCTGCCACCGCGCGGCGTCACGACGAACGAGCAGCTCGATCGATCGGCGCGTCGCCTGCGCGTACCGTTCTTCCGCGGGGTGTTCATGCGCGACGCTTTGCCGACGAGGGTGCGACGCTCGGAGTGCGGCATCGTGAATCTCGACGACGCGGCCGGTCCGGGCACGCATTGGGTCGCTTACGCGAAGAAAGGAAACGCGGCGATCTACTTTGACGCGTTCGGAAACCTCCGTCCGCCGAGGGACCTCGCGCGATATCTCAGCGGTGGCGGCGAGAGCGCGATCGTGACGTACAATCGTCGCGCGTTTCAGACGTTCGATCAGAGAATCTGCGGACAGCTGTGCCTGCGATTTCTTCGCGAAATCGATTGGAAGAACGACGGACGATCGACGTTTCCCCGCGATGTCGCTGACGTTCACGTTAACCGGAACCAGCAGCGTTCTCACGGCGAGTCACTTTCCCGCTTTGGATCTGAGCGACGGCGAGTACGAGCTGGGTTTGACGACTTTTGAGACGTACAACTCGATACCGAACGTTACGTCGGCGAAAAATGTGTTCTACTTTGGCGAGGACGACCGGAAGATCGTCGTTCCGGTGGGGTCGTACGAGCTGCGAGCCGTGAGCAGATATCTGCGCGCTGCTCTTCTTCATCACGAGAGAGAGACGAAGAAAAGAAAGAGAGAAAAACCGGAGGCCGATGGCGCTGGGCGGATAAAAGATAAAAAAAATCGATCGGAGAAGAACGACGACGAGGATAACGCTAACGACGGTTATCGCGTGTACGAGGACGAAAACGACGATTACGGTTACGACGTATACGAGGACGATGAAGACGGTGATGCAATACTCGCTCTTCGCGCCAACGAGAATACTATGAGAAGCGAGATAAATTGCGCCTACAGAGTGAATTTTACAAAACCGAATAACATCGGTTCTCTTTTGGGTTTTTCGCGCGATCGTATCCTAAAACCGAACAAATGGTACGTTTCCGACGGACCCGTTGACGTCATAAGCGTGAACATAATTCGCATCGAATGCAGCATCACCGCGGGAGCGTACAGCAACGGACGCTCGGTGCACGCGATACACGAATTCGCGCCGAAAGTTCCACCGGGATATAAACTGTCGGAGACTCTGACGCAGATCATTTACCTCCCGATCGTCGCGCGAAACGTCACCGACATCACGGTGCGAATCGTGGATCAGAACGATCGATTGATCGACTTTCGCGGCGAGGAGATAACGATAAGACTGCACGTACGTCGTCGCCGCAGTTAGTGTGTGTGTGTGTGTGTGTGTGCGCGTATCTTCGCGACTCGAAGAGAGAGAGCGAGAGGGATGCTCGTTCTGAACGGATCGAGCGCGAATTGTACGAACGAGCAAGCTAGCCCGTTCTGCGACGAATTCGAAAGCGTAAAGAAGAGAAGAGGAGGAGGAGGAAAGAGAACCGTTCTCAGCAACGCCAACGTCAGGTTTCTACGATCGCTGGGTCTCGTCGTGAGAAACGCGTCGTCGCCGCGTCGAAGGGAAAGATCATGACCGACATCCTGAGCATCGGCGGTGAGCCGATCTTCGACGAGCGCATCGTCGGAATCGAGACTCACACGTATAACCCGTACGTCAACACGACGTTCGGGCACAACGACGAGATACGAATACCCATACAGCAGCAAGATCTGTATACGCTGCCGTGCGACAGTTTTCTGTACGTCGAGGGACGACTCCACGACGACGGCGCGACGACGCCGGACACGCACGCGAAATTGGTCAACAACTGCGTCGCGTGTTCGACGAGATTCGATACGAACTCGACGGCGTGGAGATCGACCGATGCAGAAACGTCGGAATAACCAGCACGATAAAGAACTACGCGTCGCTGACCGCCGAACGAGCCAGAAGACTGCAGAACGCCGGGTGGAGTTATCGGAAGCACGAACCGAATCTGAACAGCGCGTCCCATCAATTCAATTTTTGCGTACTTTTGAACGTTCTTTTGGGTTTCTGCGAGGACCACAAACGCGTCGTGATAAACGCGCGACACGAGCTAATCCTGATCCGCGCTCGCAGCGACGACAACTGCGTCGTAGATCCGAAAAGAACCGTGCCGAGAGATCCGACCAAAGATCCTAAAATTACGCTGCTTAAGGTGCAATGGCGTATGCCGCACGTAGCGTTAAACGACGTGACTAAATTGTCGCTGTTGCGAACGTTGGAGAGCGGACGATTTCTAAGCGTGGGCTTTCGCTCTTGGGACCTGTACGAATTTGCTCTGCTGCAGAGCACGACCAAGCATTCGTGGGCCGTGAAAGCCGCGCCGCAGTTGGAGAAGCCGCGATACGTGATATTCGCACTGCAGACCGGACGGCGAAACGAATTCACGGAGGACTCCTCGTAGTTCGATCATTGCGCGCTCTCCAACGTGAAGTTGTATCTCAACTCTGATTTCTATCCCTACGATGACGTGAACGCGGATTTCGAAAACGACAAGTTCGCCGTGCTGTACGAGATGTACGCGAAATTTCGAAGAGCGTACTACGGGGACGGTCGCGACGACGCGCTCTTCGCGGGATCCTATCGATATCGAGATTAAAGCGCTCGCACGTGCCCTTCTCGGCAACGTCGAGGTAACAGGGATCTCCGGGGCCAACGCCTCAAGCGAGCTCTCGTTCCTACCGCGGAGACGCCAGGGTGATGACCTTACAAGAGATTCGCTGCTCGATGCGTCCGGGAGGTCCACCGGGAGGCAGGAGATGCGCTCCCGACAACGGCTGGCACGACAGTGCTGGGATAATGGCGGATCGGGCTCTCGCCGGCTCCCCGCGCCTGCGCACTCTGTGCGTTCCGCGCGCTCCCGCCAATCCGAGCGCCGTCTCTACTTGTTCGCGCCGGTGTTCCTCCACGGCGCCTCCACTGCTGCGACGCTGTTGCTTGCGCCTCCGCTTCGGCGCTGTTGCTCGCGCCTCCATCTCGGCGACGCTGTTGCTCGCGCCTCCATCTCGGCGCGGCCTGCCCAAACGAGTCCGGCTGTCCTGGCCGCGACTCGTATCCCGGCGTAACGTGAGCCTGGCTGGCCGGGCCATGGCTACGTCGCCTGCACCCTTGGGGGCGACGGTCATGAGGACGGTACCTTCCTCGTGCCGTTCCGTTCGCCCTGGCCTTTTGGGCAGCTCAGGGCGTTCCCCCGGGCGTCTGTGGTTGTCACTGGCCGTTGTTGCCGAGCGCGGTGTCGTATCTCCAATCTCCCTGGGCGCCCGCCGGGGCGCACGGGGAGGCGCGGACGCGGCCCGATCTACAGCCACGTTTCCCAGCCGTCTCCTATTCCTCTGGATTTCCTTTGTTGCGGCTCATGGCCGTTACAAACGTGCTCCGGTCAGCCCTGGCAATCTTTCCTACAAACTTAAATGCTATTAAAATTAATGTTCGGACCCTTCCCCCGCTCCGCGCGAGGGAGCATCTCCAAATTCCCCTCGGCCGAGCCCGTCCGGAGAGTGAACGCGACTTGTCACGTCACAATATCTACCGGAAACGGGAGATATATAAATACGGGGATCCTTCGATCGTTCCTCAGATCCCGCTAAGAACGAGCAGTTTGAGCGTGAATCTTTCCACCGACTCGATGACCGCAGCGACGACGACTATCTTCGTCGACCTGCAAGGATTCATAGTGAGCGACAGATTCGTCGTTAAAGAGGTGGCCGTGCTCCGGAGCAAGGCGCGCGAACTCGCGCATCACGTGTTTCGCGCGCCGATGAAGTGGAACCTCCTGACGAACGCCGAAAAAGCACGGGTCAACTGGCTTGTGACGAATCATCACGGTCTCCGTTGGAACGACGGGGACGTGGACTATCGCCTGGCCAGGTCGATTGTTCGACGCGCGGTGTGCGACGACCTCAGCGAGAGAGGCGAGATACTCGGCGAGCGAGTATACGTAAAAGGTCTAGAGAAAAAGAAGTGGTTGGAGGAGATTCTCGGCGACGTCGACGTGACGATCGAGACCATCGACGCCGAGTACGAAGACATCGGTCGGTTGGAGTTCCTTCGCGCCGATCGCGCGTTTCACTGCGGACGACATCGACGGTGCTGCGCGATGGAAAACGTCATGAAGCTGCGCGACTGGTGGAACGAGCGACGCGAGGGTCTCTCCAGCATCGATTTCACGGATCAATTATAATTGTTTATCCATCCGTCAATCTATGTGTATATTTTTATTACTAATAAGAATCCTCACTCTATGTGTATATTTTAAGTAATATAATAAAAATAATGAAAAATCGACGAACGAGCTTATTCATTTTCGCATACCGTATAATCGCGTTCGATAACGCCGAGCGCGAGACGGACGAGAGCGATAACGCCGAGCGCGCTAGACGACCGCGAGCGATAGCGACGAGAACGAACGTCGAACTCCGGCGATGAGCGGAGTCGGGAGCGTCGAGCGGAAGCGCGATATCGGCGGCGAGAGCGATCTCGTTATTATTCACACGTAATTTATCTTTCTTTATATACTATTTTATTTTTTTATTTATGTAATATTTATTTAACATTATATTACATCGCAGATTATCGTACGACAGATATTTCAAAATGAGAATAAAATATGCTGCTCCTCGATTGTTCGTAGAATGATATTTATTTAACATTATATTTACAATTTATTTACTATTTAATATCTAGTGTTTATTATTTAATATCTAATATCTAATATCTAATATCTAATATTTAGTGTTTATTATTTAATATTTATTATTTAATATTTGTTATTTATTTTTCTTCAAAGAAGGGGTGTCCAATCCTCCGCGAAGTCGTTATCGTCGACGTCGATTAGGTTGACGTCTATGTTGCGACCGCTCACATCCTCGTCGCCGTCACCGTTGTCGCCGTTTTCACCGCCCGTCTCGGGACGCTGCTCCGTCGACGTGTCGAGTCGCGCAGCGTCCCGATACATGCCGCGATACCTCGCAGCGTACAAACGAAGGCATTTATTTACCTTCTTCAACACTGAAGCGATGAGTCCTCTGAAAAATGAATATATAATAAGGATTATATAAATAATAAATATATAAAAATGAATTTATAGAAATGGATATAAAGAAATAAATATATAGAAAATACTTTAAGAATATATAAAAAAACTTACATGCGATCGAGCATGTGCGTGTCCTCGTCGACGCGGACGGTCACCTGGAGACATGGCGGCGCTCTCTCGACGATGGTCCTGAGGCGATGCTGCAGCTGCATCACCGCCTCGTGCAGGTCGTCCGTAGCCATAGCTACGGACGTTGCCTGTGTTTGCACTTGATCACACACCGATTTTAATTTAACAATTTTATCCATCGCGTCGAGAGAACGCGGAAAGACTACACCCAAGCCCAGCCTGAGAGTCCTTATATATCGAGGAAGCGCAATCAAAAAGGAAGGATGTGCAACCAAAGTAGGAAAACTATTTTAAAAACTGACCTCTGGACAGAGGGAAATGCGTTTTTTTTTATCACATTGTCTCATTCCACCGGAACCGTCGACGCAATTTTTTCCACCCGAGACCCCCCCGGTCACCTATACTCGCTATCGGCAACGAGCATCCCGCGTGAAACGCTCGTCGCCGAGAAAAGAAACGGGAAATTGTGCGATTGAATCTATTTTTACAATTGCGCGGGAGAAGAAATGCATTTTTTTTTATCGAAACGACTCATCCGCCGGAATCGACGCAATTTTTTCCACCCCCTCCCCGCCGTCACCTGTGCGCGCTATCGGCGAGATGCCGTTATCGCCGATAAACAGAAGCGGGATATTGCGCAATAAAAACTATTTTAAAAATAGAATTAGCAAAAAGAGAAATTGCGCGTTTGTTTTTTATCGAACCGACTCATCCGTCGGAATCGACGCATTCTTTTCACCCCCACCGCCACCTGTCCGCGCAATCGGCAACGAGCGTCTCACCGCTGCGTGACCGCGCGTCGCGATTGCGCTCATATCGCGTGACCGCGCGTCGCGATCGCGCTCATATCGCGAGACGCCGCCGTTATCGCAGTTCCGCCGTTTTTCTCGCTCGCTCTCGACGATGCAGCTCGCGCGCGTAATCGTTCTAACCGCGTGTCTTATCGCCGCGCGGTGCGTCAATCCCACGGATGACAATTACGCGCTTACGATCGATTACCTGCAGAAATACGGATATCTGACCGAAGACGTGAACGCGTTTCCGGCTCAGAGACGAAACGACGTTCTTCGTAACGCCATCGAGGAATTTCAGAAATACTACGATTTACCCAGCGACGGAAGGCCCAACAACAAAACGCTGCGATTGATGAGCAAACCGCGATGCGGTTTCCGAGATATTCTGAAGCACGGAACGAAAGCGAGTCTATCCAAATGGCCGAGGACGCACCTGACGTGGGATTTTCACTTGGCCGACGAGAGCGAGCTGAGCACGGCGCGGGCCGCGTTCGACCTGTGGTCGCAGCATTCGGCGTTGACGTTCGAACGCTCCGAAACGAATCCCGACATTGTAATATCTTGGCGACGCCTACGTCACTATAACACGAATGTCAAGGTAAACGGAGCGATCTGCTCGAACAATTTCGACGGTCCCGGCAACGTGCTCGCCCACGCGTCTCTCCCGACGGACGAAGCGGGGTTCGTCTCTGAGGTGCACGTCGACGGGGACGAGCCGTGGCACATCCACGTCAACAAAAATCCCGCGGATAAGTTCTCCCTGCACTACACGCTGACGCACGAGATCGGCCACTCTCTCGGATTGTTGCACAATAGGCGCAAAACGTCGGTGATGTTCGCGATACAGCCCGATCAGCAGTATCCGGTCAAGCTCGATCAAACCGACATCGCCGACATTCAACGTTTGTACGGCGAAAAAAGTACGGACGAGCCCCCGCGTCAGACGCCGACGCCGCCGGATCTGTACAGCCTCGATCGCGTGAACGGGATATTGATTTTGGAGAATCGAATGTACATCTCGTACAAGCGTTACGTTTGGTCGATCGATCTGGACGGTAAGACGTACAACGGGCCTTTAGCCCTTTCGAGTCACATGAGCTTTCTCCACGACAATTACACGCGCGTGAACGCCGCCTATCAATCCCCGTCCGGCGATCTCGTGGTATTCGTGGATAATTTGGTATACTTGGTGCAATATCCGGAATTTAGTCTACGGCCAGGTTGGCCGAAGACCTTGCAAGAACTCGGATTTCCCGTAAAAACGTTGATCAACGGAGCGGTGAACACCCACAGAGGACGTTCCTTCGTCGTGTTCAACGGTAACTCGGTGGGCGAGATAGACGAATGCGACAGGGGCAAGAGAGTCGCCAAATTTAGGCCCCTCGAGGCGACGTTTCCCGGAATACCGACCGGCGTGACGTCGATCTTCCGCTACGTCGACGGCAATCTGTACTTCACCACTCGGGCGCAGTTTTACAAATTCAACGAATTCACGAGGACCGTCTCGTCGGCCGGTAAATTCGATCTACGAATGCTGAACATCGTCTACCCTAAGACCGACCTGTTGCAACAGTTGCGCGATCTTCTCGAACGAATCGTACGCGTCGGCGTTTTGACGTCACCGTCGACCTATTCGGACGACGACGACGACGGCGACGGCGTTCAGCTTTCCGATCGCCGTGTCAAACGGGAAGGAAGTAGAGAACTGCGCAAATCCTCGCACGCCGCGTCACGCCACGTGATATAAGTGAGAACTTTTCTACTTATACCGACGTGTTCCCGCCAAAGCATCAGTATCGCATCGTCGACCGAATTAGAAACACGAACGATACCACAGCGCGCGCGCGAAATGTTTTCGACGATGACCGATCGACCCGCGCTAAGGGATCTTTCCCCTCGCGAGACGGAATCGGAGGTGAACGACAACGGCAAGAGACGAAGGATCGAATCGCCGGACGATCAAAATCGGCATCATCGGGAGTGGCGTTCCAGCTTTCCCAACGACGCTGCGCCCGCGGTGCGCATCCTGACGACGCGTTATCCGCTGACGTCGACCGGCTACAAATACGTAGCCATAGGTATCGCGATCAAGTCACCGTGGTACGGTGCCCTCGCCTTCGTACGTGGATATCGCCTTGGGGGATAAACAAGGCAAAGAGGTCTCTCTGACGCTCGATATGTGGAAAGGACTGATCGAGCGCAAACGCGACGTGTTGTCGTGCTTGCAGTCCGACCTCGACGGAACCCACCCTCCCTAGCCGATAAAGATCGAAGAGATGACGCTGCGATTCGGAACGATCAACAACCTGGCGATCCTGCGTATGGAGCTACCCAACGCGGCTCGCGTAGTTATGTCGGTCAAAACCGTGCTCACGCTGTACGATCTTCAATTTTGCGTCGACCGCATCGTCTCGGCGCTGAGCGCGGCCACCGGGGAGGTCGACGCGAGGTACTCGCGCTATCGGGAGACAGCCGCCAACGCGATCAAGACGGGCACTTCGGCCAGAAATGCGATACTGAGGAGCGAATTTTTCGATCCCAACAAGATCATCGACTGCGAGCTTACGGCGCTTTGTTTCAAATCCTGAATGTCACGTCGCATGTACATATATTTATACAAATGTAAACGCGTATGTATTTATTTCATTAAGAAAAATAAATAAAAACTACCGCTCGTACGCGGATATCTCATACATTGCGTTCTCTCTCGTTCTTTTTCCCGTCGTGCCTATCTCGATGCGATCCCGCCTCTCCCTAGATCCCCAACTCCGCGATCACCGCGACTGCGTCATCCACGATACCAGCGATGGATCTAAACGACTTTCGAATCCGAAACGAACAAAAAAAACGGTTATCGGGAGCCGCGAAAATAAAATTGGAACGACCTTGAACACGTTCGAACGAGTTCGAACGCGTCAGAACGCGCGCGAAAAAATAAAACTTAATCGCGGGGTGACGCACGATTCGCGCCGGATTTCCGCTCTCGGTCGATAAGAAAAAAACCTTGTCGCGGTGACGCGCCGGATTTCCGCCCGCGCCCGACAACGAAACGAATACCCGATCGCGCCCGACCCGAGCGCCCTCTCGGAACGCCCGGGATCGACGATCCCCCCCAACCCCGCTGCCGCGACGCAAAATTCCCCAAAACCCACCTAGGGAATTTTTACCTCAACGGTACCGACCGTGCAAATTCCCCAAAACCCACCAACCGTGTACTCAAATCCGATTGGCCACGAGCCTTTGTCCACTCGAATCTGATTGGACGGCCCAAGAGCCTTTGTCCAGCTACAAGAGAAAGTGCGTGGGCGAAGCCCCGCCCACTCTCCCCCTCCATTCGCAAGCCCCGCCCGTTTACCCCCTCCCTTCACGCCCCCTCGCCCATCTCCTCCCCCGCGGCCCCCCCTCGACCCCCTCGCCCATCTCTTATGGCGTTCCCCCCGCGCGCGCGCGGCACCCATTGACCCCCCGCGGAAGTACCCGAGTACGGTGCGTACTGTTTCTTGCCTACTCGTAGATACCAAAAACTACGGAGCGCACTATGTGGACCTCGTCATCGGCAACCTGGGACACCTAGACATCGAATTCAACGTACGATTACACCTGAAACACCGAAAACTATGAAGCGCACTATCTGGATCCCGTCATCGGCAACCTGGGACACGTGGACGTCGAATTCAAGGTATTAATACACGTAGACACCGAAAACTATGAAGTGCACTATCTGTACCTCGTCATCGGCAACCTGGGATACCTAAACATCGAATTCAAGCTTGATTCATAAGAATCAATATATATTATATATATACTTAATTTAGCTAAATA